>JAXGGS010343616.1:0-13297 GCA_035585475.1 Armandia brevis
TCAAAGATAATCAGGTATGACGTCACTATGACATAGCATGACGTTTCGTGGTAATAAAGCACTATATTAAGACATGAATGTTTAAATGATTAATTGCGTTGTGTTTCAGCTTTACAGACAAACTTATGGAGAATACGTGGGATTTAAAATGTTTTCTGACGCATTCCTCCTGTCGCTGATGAGAAAGGTAGGTGACATTAAATATGCAAAGCTAGAGCGATAAGTCCGAGAGACTTGGGCAATGGCCGACTGCGTACCAAAATATGAAAAACGCCCACATTGAAGGAGCAGCTCCCCCCTCCCCCACTCTCACACACAGCAACACACACACAAACAGAATAGGAAAAATACAACATATCAATTTTGTGAATAAATGGGCAATGCGTCCCTGAAATAACCCCCCAGTTATTCCACTTTTCCTTTATAGAACCAGTCCTTGCCCCTATTTCACACCTTCCATTTCCGCTCCCCTTTGAGTCAAGTTCTTTTTTTTGTGGTAAATAAGACGGCGGCGGCGTCTCTCGGAATGCGCGAACCACTTTTCTCACGATAAAAAATAACTTCAGAAGCCATCCGCGTCGGAAATATCAAATAACAGAAATCGTTAGGGTTTTTTTCTCTGATTTCTGTGTTCCGTCCCTCCACATAGAGCCTTGTGACCTACCTCCTGAATTTGTTGTTGCTCATCTCGCTCTCATAATCAGACACCAGGGTCGATGTGCTGCAATCTTGTTATTGTAAGCCACTCAGGTAATGTGTTTTTCCCACCCTGGTTGTAGAACTACCATATATACTCGCTTACAAGACGCAGATTGAGAACGGAAAAACTAGGTAAAAAGTCCGCCCCTGCTTCAGAGCTATTTAAAGATAAACCCGGATTGTTGTATCAAGAAACGCTGGCTGCAAGTGGGCACCTTTGTTTCGAAATGCTAAGTTGGCAACGTACCCTGCTAGTAATTAGCCTTATTCCGTAACGGGATGACTTAAAAGTATGAGGAGCGAAATACAATCAGTGCCAATAAATGATTGTAACTGTTTTAGATAAGTTTTGTGTGATTTCCCCATGCTGAATGTAATTAAGTAGCTCGCCTCGCTCCATATTCCGGAGCCAGCTGCAGGACTTCACAATCCTACACGACCTAACTGTGAACAGGGCATTTTTAAAACCGCGATATTATGTCATATCCTGTCTTGTTTAATACGTGAAATCGGGCAATGCGCGAGAATTTACGGTATGTTCGTGGATGGCTGACACATTATTACGTTAATTGTGCCTGGTGTAACGCTCATAGTGTAAGACCTCGTCAAACCACAAACCCGGGACCACAAATTACCAACCGCCATGGCAGCCCCAGGGTTTTATTTCGTATGTAAAAAGTAGCTCGACCAAAAGCAATAACAACATTTAACCCGCTGTTTTTAGATTCGTCTGCCTGACGCCGAGTTTTTCATCAACCTTGGAGATTACCCCCTAGAGAAGGGACGGGCGGGTGCCCCGGGGGCGAGCCCGGGGGTGAGCCCGGGGGTCAGCCCGGGGGTCAGCCCGGGGGTCAGCCCGGGGGTCAGCCCGGGGGTCAGCCCGGGGGCGAGCCCGGGGGTCAGCCCGGGGGTCAGCCCGGGGGCGGGTGGCCAGGGAGAGAGGGCGACACTGCTGCCTATCTTCTCCTGGTGCGGCTCCGAGGACACCACAGACATCGTGATGCCCACCTACAAGGTCACCGAGTCAACCCTATCTGGAACCGGAATGACAGGGTACGCATGCGTACAAATTAAAAGAACACAAACAATGTGAATTCATTACCGTAAAACGTGAGACGTTAGCAACCCTGTTGAAAGAGTTTGCTAAATATTTTATATTCTTAATTTCTACCTTGTTTATTGTGAATGTTTAACTCTTGAATACTTGCAGGACATTGATGACCCTCTTGACATTAATTAGTTTATTGATTGAATGATAAATTTTCAGGACTACCCTGTCAGTTGAGTGTAATTTAGATGATGTATTTGATCTGTAGGACCTCGGCGACCTTGTTGAGTGTACAGGGTAACACTGGTCCGGTGTGGGGAGAGAAGGAGAGCAGGGCGTTCTGGAGGGGTAGGGACGCCAGGCGGGAGAGACTGGAACTAATCAGGCTCGCCAGGGGGCACAGTGACGTCATAGACGCCGAGCTGACGTACCTCTTCTTCTTCCGACACGAGGAGGACATTACAGCGGAGACGCTCGTCAAACCCACCAACTTCTACGATTTCTTTAAGGTGAGATGCTCTCTCGATCTATCTATAATCTGCTTATCTCTGCTTGTCCGAGCACAGCATCAGATAAACCGGACATTTAATTTGTGGTACTTTCTGGACCGATGAAGCCAACAAAATACCACGAGTTCATTAATGTGATCCGTCCAAGAATAAATGTTATCCTCTCTGAAACTTGGACACCGGTGATGTGCAGGAATATATTCGAACCTCATGTCACCGGTATGCGTGGTACCTCGATATAACGAGGTTTGAGGTTTGTCCCCGCTACCCGCGCTTTATCGAGTGTCTGCCGTAAATGTCTTACATCAGACACGAGACAGGCATGCTTCGTGACATATGTCATTACGGTTGACCTATCATTAAATCTTGCCAAGCTGAGATCGCCGACTAATTTGTGTTTATGCGCAAACCGATTTGCCGCCCTGGGAAAGCTTTTAATTGCCCTGGTAAAAAATGTTTCCCCGTGATCATTAATGATGCGACTTAGCTAATATCCGAGGCTCATTAGATTATATGAATGTGATCAACTGCAGGTAGCTCGAAGATGCTCCCTGTCATTGTTTGTGCTTATAATTATATGATATGATACGTGGCCGTGTTCGCCGTTTATTAATTAACCTACATAAATAATTTTATACGATGAATCCGAGAGATGATTAGCGCGATCGTCGATGGATTTATCTGAAACATGCGCGCGCATGTAACTGCGAGTGAACGGAACCGGAATTAGCTGTGTGATCTGCTGATTGATTCGCACAAAAGCTTGTTAATTTAGTAGCAATGCGATCGCGCCCACGTCATCAGAATAAAGAACAGACACCCGACGGTACTAAATACGCCTGCATCTGCACATAGGATCGATGTTATTGTAGATATGAAATGTTTTTTTGAAGGCTGATTATTTAATTTGTTATATGGAAATCACTCATATACGTATTCATTATTTGTATATATATATGTATATATATATATGTATATATATATAATTATTTTATTTGTATAGTTATTTCAATATTTGTGTATATTTTGCAGCACAAGTACCAGATAAACATGGACGGCACGGTCGCCGCTTACCGCCTCCCTCACCTCCTCGCCGGCGACTCCCTCGTCCTCAAACAGCAGTCCAACTTCTACGAGCACTACTACCGCGACCTGCGCGCGCACGAGCATTACGTGCCCTTCCGGCGTGACCTCAGCGACCTGCTGGAGAAGCTCACGTGGGCGAGAGAGAACGATGAGCGGGCGAGGGCGATAGCGCAGAACGCCCAGAACTTTGTCAACGATAACCTGCTACCGGCGCATATATACTGCTACTACGCTATACTACTTAATGTAAATAATATATACACATTCACTGTAACTACGCCATATTACTTTATGTATGTCATGTGTCAAAAATATAATGCTGGTTTGATCTACAAGTAAATGTCAGTAGTGCGTGGCCACTGTTACAACGTCATACCACTTACAGTTAGTGATACACATATGCTCCTAGCAGTATGGCTGTAATAACATCTACGTATGGTTTTCGGATAAATTATGATAGTTTTTATTGTATAAATTACAGAAATATGCAGAAAGACTGACTAGCAGAGTTATCGTTGATGAGGAATTGGAACTTGTGGAACAACCAAAGGCAAGATGCGCGTGTGAGAATAAATATAAACAGGTATAAATTTATCCCACTTCATTAATTTCATCCTGCTAAGGTCGCAGTCGCCGTCAGGTTATCGATATATGTAACTGATTTCATCTGATTACGGCTGATGCTTTAACAAATTTGGCATGATTTGCGCTTGTGACGGACATCTAAGAAGCTGCGATATCATAATTATGCTGCCTTCGTCTTATTCCAGAGAGAGAAAACCGAGTTATGACGAACCGCAAAATATGCGGAGTGAAAGATATAAAATAAGCAGAAGTTGTTTGTAATAGTATATGATATCTAGATTATTTATGCTCGATAGTCATTGTTTATATGATATATGATTAATATGTATCCCCAGATTGCCTGCTACAGGAGAACCATCGATTGTGTACACAATTAGGAAATTTATTACATGTGAATAAACATAAATATATTCAATTACACATGCATATATGAACATTCCACTCATAATTATAAGTATATATATTATATAAACACATTATTATGAATATATATACTCATTATTGTAAATATATATACTCATTATTATGAATATATCAAATCATTATAAAAATTACATATAATCAAATCTCTATGAATATACAAACACATTGTGATACAGATCTTAATGAGTGTATAAACCCATTTTAATGAGTGTATAAACATATTTCAATGAGTGTATGAACTCATTTTAATGAATATATAAACCCATTTTAATGAATATATAAACCCATTTCTCGAAATATGTGAACACACTTTTAGGAATATGTGAATCCAATATCATGAACAGAATATCATGAGTAGATAAACTCATTTCTATGAATAGATAAACTCAAACATCAATATCCAAACATATATATATGTGTTTATACACACTTATATATATATTACTATGCACACATATATATAGATATTTGTACACACAGGTACAGTCACGGTCTCGCTAATGTTGTGCTGGAGCGTGCAATTGCGAGAAATTAGCCCGCTCAAAGCGCAACATATTCTCGCTGAGAGCGGGCTGAAAGCGGAGAACAGGGAGCTGAGAGCATGACCCTGGAAGCCACAGTGTTTGTCACTGCCGATGATCGTTCAGTCGGTGTAAGCCACTGCATGTCTTGGTCCCCATAGGGACCTTTAATCTATGTTGGTGGACACGCAGTGGCTTCCATCGGCCGAACAATCATCGCTCTATGGCGCTGTCAGCTAGCTGGGGGCGAGCTCCCAACGCGAAGAAAGGTAGAAAGGTTTGACTTTTATTTATATATATATTTATAAATACAAATAGTAACATACATTTAGATATAAATACCTGTGTCTAAAAAAGTGACTATGAACTACTTATGTAACTTTCATCTTACATAAGTAAGGTTATTTTATAAAGTCAGTCGTATAAAGTACCCTAATGTTAAGTTTTTGTCTAATGGTTTCTTTTTTTTGTTTCACGCTATACATTTAACTAAAGTGACACAAGGCCCTTTTCCTCGAGCAACAGAAACCAGTAATAACAGGCATCGTCAAATTAGTAATCATGGAATGCTTCATCCAATAGGCTTACTAGAACTGTCGCTTTAAACTGGACATTTGAGAAACAGTTGTATATTCCTAACCATCAAAGAATATTGAATTATCTAATAATGATCAGACCAATTTTTCAGCTTGCGGTTGGTTGCAGCTGGACAACATGTATTCCTCTTTTAAAACATATTTTATTTAAACTGTATTTCTTTCTGTATATATTCGTAAAAGGAAATGACGATATGACCGGTCAAGATTTTAATAATTTGGCGGACAAGGGTGTCACAACTCATTGCAAGATGTTTCATACGGGAGGCACGGCTGAGGAAATTGCTTAATAATAAAAGGCAGGATGGTTCTCATGCATACACTATGCGTGTTCTGGGTTGCTCCACCTTGAGGTGAATAACTCAGTGAGATCTTTTCTAAATTGTGAGCTACCTAGGCAGTACAGATAAATGCTGATAGCGTCATAGGTTAGACTAAGCCTGGCGGTCAAAAAAGAGACAAGCACAAAGTCGGCAAACGCTTGGGGTGAAGTGTAGGGATTGATATATGAGTAGATCAATACGATCAGAGACAGCGAGTTGCCAGTGAGTCCCAGCAGAAGGAGCACCGGCGGGTAGATCTCGTCCAGGGCGAGGCCGAGCTTGTAGCTGGGATATCCTGCCGCCTCGAGCGTCATCAGGGAAACGTTTGCTGCTGTGGGCTCGGAATGTTGTGGTTCACGAGGAGTGAGGGTGATCAGCGACATGTCTGAACTGTTCCCCATCTTCTCAGTAACACATGCAACTCCCGCCCCCAGGCAGACAGACTTTATATACATCGCCACAGCCTATTCGAATTCGGTTAATTTGACCGCCAATCAAAAGCACCTTGTGCTTCCCGAAAAAGGAAAATCATAGAGTTCGAAAGGATGTTATCCCACGTGCCCCTTCGTGTGGACAAACTATTCAATTAAATCCCAGCAAAAGCTACTGATAATTAACTGTCTTGCAACTGGTAATCATGGATGGACAAAATACTAAAGTGTGAGGAGACACATCTATTAATTATAAATTACTCTATTTATTAGGTAAGAAAGTACTGATGCTCTCAGTGCCTAGCTAATTGTTCAGCCATGGTGAACTACGGGGGAGACGAAATCTTTCCGGGTGGGAAAAAGGGGTCAATGGTGAGCGGAATATGGGCTGAGAAAATTGCCACGACCGCATATAAATACCTGTGTCCAAAATAGTGACTATGAAGCATATTTCGCGCTAAAGTGATCATCTGTTGCTCTCAAATGCGTTCATTCGAAAATCTGGTGTACCTCGATTTATATATTTTTCTATATATATTTATAAATAAAAATATTTACGGACATTTAGATATAAATACTTGTGTCAAAAAGTGACTATGAACTACTATGCAACTTTCATCTTACATAAGTATGGTTATTTTATAAAGCCAGTCGTATAAAGTACCGTAATGCTAAATTTGGTGCCTATTGGTTACTTTTGGTTGTTTCATGCCCTACATCTAACTAAAGTGACACAAGGCCCTTTTCCTCAAGCAACAGAAACCAGTAATAACAGGCATCGTCAAATTACTAATCATGGAATGCTTCATCCAATATACTTGCTGTCGCTTTAAACTGGACATTTGAGATACAGTTGTACATTCCTAAGGCTGCATAAAATTTATGATTAGTTTCTCAAGCTTTTTTTTGGTTGAGAGGGGGGTGCGGGCGGCAGGGTTATTTTTGTTTTTTTTCACCATGGTTGGTGTGGCAGGTTTGGGTTTTTTTCCTGAAAAGTAGGGGGCGGAGGCCATTTATAATTTTTTTTCGGATATCGGCAGCTGAATAGGAGGGTGAGGCAGGTTTGGGTTTTTGTTAATTCTGAGAAAGAGGGTGCGGCAGGTACGGGTTTTTTTTCAAATCCAAATAAAAACGGGGGTGGGTGGGGGTTGGGTCTGAAACCTATTTAATAATTTTATGCAGCCTAACCATCAAAGAATATTGAATTATCAAATAATGATCAGACCAATTCTTCAGCTTGCAATTGGTTGCAGCTTGACAACATCTATTCCTCTTTAAAAACATATTTTCTTAAAACCATATTCGTACAAGGAAATGATGATATGACAGGTGAAGATTTTGATTATTTGGCAGAGAAGGATGTTACAGCTCATTGCAAGATTTTCATACGGGAGGCGCGGCTGAGGCAATTGCTTAATATAAACGGCCGGATTGTTCTCATGCATACACTATGCGTGTTCTGAGCTGCTCCACCTTGAGGTGAATAACTCAGTGAGATCTCTTCTAAATTGTGAGCTACCTAGGCAGTACAGATAAATGCTGATGGCGTCATAGATTAGGCTAAGTCCGGTGGTCAAGTTAGAGACGAGCACAAAGTCGGCAAACGCTTGGGGTGAAGTGTAGGGATCGATATAGGTGTAGATCAATAAGTTAATCCACTTGGGCAGAGTGAGAATTATCAATGCAAAGCTAGCGACAAGTAACATACGTATGATGCGTCTCTCTTGTCCTTTTTTGTCTATGTTCCTGGCAGTGATATCGATCATCTCTTCTTCCTCCTCCGCTGCAGCAGCAACAATGTCATCTTGCTCGTTTGCCCTTCCTCCAAAATCCGTTTCAGCAATCCTTACAGCATCTGTTTGAAGCAAATCATGCTGTTACCGCACATGTATACTCCATAATTTACATTTACAGGTATTAAGGTTCGCTTTGGGCAATCGTGGACAGAATAATTAGACAGCGCATCTTCGCAACACCCAGTTACTCCATTGGAATTTGCAACCTGTTGTTGGTGCTGTTGTCAGATCGGCGTGCCCTATGTGTGTCATCAATAATTCATATGTATCAATCAATAAGCCCCGCCTAATATATTGTTAGCCACACCGATTAAACTTGTTAACTAATGTTGTGTCAGATAATTGTTTGTAGAAGAGTAGAGTAAATCGTTAATATATTGTATCTTCAATTATGTTAGTTGTTTAATGTAATCTTAAGAAGTATGTTAAGTAGTGATATAATTATACAATGAGTTCTACTTACTAACTTCAGAGATTGAATTTACATCGTTAATTAACATTCTTTAAGTATGTGGTTTCTACGCATATCGGCCAGGCAGCTAGTGCTGGCAGATGGATCTGTACCTTAGGTAGAGTTTGAATATACTGGTAATTTGTGTAGCTATACTCGGACTTATTGTGAGTTTATTTTAATTCAAATCGATCCTCATATCAATACTTTTAGTTGGCGATTAATCTACACTGGCTACATACTCATACTGTTGCCAATAGATCTGTCACCAATCAATTTTTGGCGTTTAAATTTGGTAATGTATTGGGTATTTCATAAAATCATAATATGTGTTGTATCAATTTCCTCAGGATGACTGTCACTGCCCCCGAGGTCATGCATACCAATTAATTGCAGGTAAACGGAGATTCCACTACATTTTCCTGTATTGTGTAATTAAGTCATCTGTAAATGGTATGTGTGCTTGTGCAGTTTCACCGCTTTCATATATGTATCATGATTTGCTGTGCATCATTGAAACAATCATAGAGATGTCAGATGTTTCATCAACATTTATAACTAGCATCACAAATTATGCATGTGATAGATGTAAGAAAAAATAATTAAAAGATAAGCAAAATAACTAAGTGTGCTTACCTGAGCGAGGTTGTTCATTATCTCTCCCTGATCCAACTTGTTTTCTCAGGCCTCGGATAACGAGAATATTCAGCGACAGGATCACCAGAAACGGCAGCAGCGAGTTGATGAAGGCACACAGCCAGTAGTAGAGTTGCATGTAGACATTGTGGCTGACCACCGCCAAGCACCTCCCCGCGCTGTGTAGGGACATCAGCTCGGGGGCGAGGAGAAGCGGCGTCGAGTAGAGCGCCACTCCTGCCCAGATGAGGAGGCAGGTGAGGGCAGCTCTCCTTCTTGTGCCCCAGCCGGCCCGGTATCTTAGCGGGAATCTCACCGCCAGCATCCGGTCCACGCTCGCAGCCACAGTTATCATCACGCCAGAGCTGCTGCTCACCTGCTCGATCATAATACGACAACCAGTGTTTAGTTAACGTTTGCCCTCCTTATTCACCCTTTATAGAAAAAAGGCTCCCTCGAAACATTCTTGTATTTTTGTTCAACCCATTAGATTAACCATTTCTTTCATCCCAGATGCGACTCAAGACTTTCGTTCTTTAAACATACACTATTTTCTTCATTTAAAAAAAGTTTAATTCAATTCAGCTTTAGAAGTCACTTAAGGCGTCAATCATAGCCACATATTTCAAATATCACGTTTAAGTCCATGAACTATGAATTTGCCAGCTATCACGGCATATTATAATAATATAGCAATTGCAATTGCCCAAGATTCCATTTAAAAGAATAACGTTGGTTTTCAACTATTCAAGAATTGGCCCGAAGTGTGTGAAGCCATATTTCATATATATCTGGCACCATCAACATTCACGATAAATGACAAATTGACAGACTAAACATTTGTTCTTGTATGAAAGAAAGAAATAGCTCTATTGTTAGCAGATAATAGCTACTACAGATACGCATGATAAACACCCACTAAAACTGATGTGTACCTTAATTCAAAGAAATCTATTTGTCATACAAAATAGAATTCACTGAGTAATAACTAATATTTAGATATTTAGAAAAAGAAGACAGTGGTTAGGCAGTATACAATTATTAAATAGTTTCTGCCGCACCCTCCGTATCGGGTACCGCTATACTTATTTCAGATCAACAACGCCGAAAAAACTTTGCTGCACCCGCTATTTCATTCATGAAAAAAACAACTTATTCTTTATTATTTTCCCTGAGAAGGGCGATGAAGTAGGTACATTCTTTATTTTATTATAAAATGACAATAACAGGCGGGGGCGGGGGGCAGTGCGGGCGGGCGTGAGAGACTATTTAATATTTGTATGAAGTCTTACCTGGTTGAGGTAGGTGATTATGTGACACTCCCAGGTGACGGCTGAGCGGTTGGAGATGTTGTCCCAGCGATCTGTTCCCGCCACCGTGACGAGCCAGCGGTAGAGGACGAGCAGGAGGCCCGCGCTGTTGTTCCCAGCCAGCGCCGAGAAGTAGGTGCAAGGGGCCAGGCTCCGATTCTTCCGCGCCAGGGTGACGATCAGAGACAGCGAGTTGCCAGCGAGTCCCAGCAGGAGGAGCACCGGCGTGTAGATCTCGTCCAGGGCGAGGCCGAGCTTGTAGCTGAGATATCCCGCCGCCTCGAGCGTGATCAGGGAAACGTTTGCTGCTGTGGGCTCGGAATGATGTGGTTCACGAGGAGTGAGGGTGATCAGCGACATGTCTGAACTGTTCCCCATCTTCTCAGAGACTCATGCAACTCCCGCCCCCAGGCAGACAGACTTGATATACATCGCCACAGCCTATTCGAATTCGTTTAATTTTCCGCCAATCAAAAGCGCCTTGTGTTCCCGAGAAAGGAAAATCATAGAGTTCGAAAGGACATCGTCGCACATGCCCCTTCGTCTGGACATACTATTCAATTAAATCCCAGCAAAAGCTACTGATAATTAATCATCTTGTAACTTAAGAATAATGCATTTAGCTAATTATGAACACTAGTCAATAGGATTGCTGTATCCAGATGGTAATCATGGATGGACAAAATGAGGGTTTTGTGAGGAGACACATGTATGAATTATAAATTACAAAGTACTCAATTTATTCAGAGAAAATTACTGCTGCTCTTTTTGTTCAGCAGTGGTGAACTTATAATAAGAGTTGAAGGTCGATGTGAGGCTATTTTGTTGTTGTAAGCCACTCACGTGATTTGATTTTTCCACCATGTTTGAATACGCCTATCTACCATATGTACGCGCTCATAGGCCGAGGTTTAAGAACCTTCAAACTATGTAAAAAAAATGGTTCATTTTTATGAACGTGTGAAGCATACTACACCTGTTTACATATTTTAATACTCCGGGAATGTAGTAGTCAATAATGGCTGCAACTGGGCAGTTCTATTTCATTTCAGAAAAAACACCTTAGGCCATATAAAATTAATTAGATGTTTCTCAGGCCCTGCCCACATGAAATACCTGCCGCCTCTAATTTCATAGAAAAACATAAATACAAAAACCTGCCACCCCTACTTAACAAGAGAGAACAAAATCTAGAAATTATCAAAAAAAAAAATTTTTAAACGCACCTGCCGCCTCTACTGATTCGTGGGCCCGCCGCCCCCTAAATTCCTGGTGAAAAAATAAAAAAACCTGCCGCCCCCTCCTTGGACAAAAACAAACAAACAAAACAACTTGACCTGCCGCCCGCACTCTTCCTCTCAGGCAAACAAAGCCTGAGAAACAACTTATCAATTTTATGGGGCCTTGTTTTTTAACAGGAGGACAGGAGGAGCACCGGCATGTAGATCTCGTCCAGGGCGAGGCCGAGCTTGTAGCTGAGATATCCCGCCGCCTCGAGCGTGATCAGGGAAACGTTTGCTGCTGTGGGCTCGGAATGATGTGGTTCACGAGGAGTGAGGGTGATCAGCGACATGTCTGAACTGTTCCCCATCTTCTCAGAGACTCATGCAACTCCCGCCCCCAGGCAGACAGACTTGATATACATCGCCACAGCCTATTCGAATTCGTTTAATTTTCCGCCAATCAAAAGCGCCTTGTGTTCCCGAGAAAGGAAAATCATAGAGTTCGACGAGGATCTCATCGCACATGCCCCTTCGTCTGGACATACTATTCATTTAAATCCCAGAAAAAGCTACTGATAATTAATCGTCTTGTAACTTAATAATAATGCATTTAGCTAACTAAAAAATACTAGTCAATAGGATTGCTGTATCCAGATGGTAATCATGGATGGACAAAATGTCAAAGTGTGAGGAGACACATCAATTATTTATAAATTACTTAATTCATTCGGAGAAAAATACTGCTGCTCTTGTTGTTCAGCAGTGGTGAACTACCGTCTGAATTTGTTATTGCTCTTCTTGCACTTATAATAAGACTCGAGGGTCGATGTGCGGCTATCTTGTTGTTGTAAGCTACTCACGTGATTTGTTTTTTCCACCATATTTGAATACGCCTATCTACCACATGTAGTCGCTCATAAGCCGAGGTTTAATAACCTTCAAACTATATAACAAAAATTGGTTCATTCTCATGCACGTGTGATGCATACTACAACTGTTTACAGATCTCAATATTCCGGGAATGTAGTAGCCAATAATGGCTGCAAGTGGGCACTTCTATTTCATTTCAGAAAAAAACGCTAACTTTTATTATTTTCCCGGAGAAGGGGGATGCGGCAGGTATGTTTTTTATTTTATTTTAAAATGGCAATAAAAGTGGGAGGGGGGGGGGGGTCGGGGTTTTTTAGGCCCATGCGGGCGGGCCTGAGATAGTATTTAATATTTGTATGTAACCTTACCTGGTTGAGGTAGGTGATTATGTGACACTCCCAGGTGACGGCTGAGCGGTTGGTGAGGTCCTCCCAGCGATCTGTTCCTGCCACCATGACGAGCCAGCGGTAGAGGACGAACAGGAGGCCCGCACTGTTGTTCCCAGCCAGCGCCGAGAGGTAGGTGCAAGGGGCCAGGCTCCGATTCTTCCGCGCCAGGGTGACGATCAGAGACAGCGAGTTGCCAGCGAGTCCCAGCAGGAGGAGCACCGGCGTGTAGATCTCGTCCAGGGCGAGGCCGAGCTTGTAGCTGAGAGATCCCGCAGCCTCGAGCGTGATCAGGGAAACCCTTGCTGCTGTGGGCTCGGAACAATGCAGTAAGACTCATGGCCCATGGCAAAATCCACTCTGCCGTTTTGCCAGGGGGTTTTGCCAGAGTAGTATGGTTTTCC
>JAXGGS010343838.1:0-13294 GCA_035585475.1 Armandia brevis
TTAAACCAGACGAACCCGAACAGACAGACCTCCGCGCCAGGTCCGAGACACTTACCCTTAAGATCGACAAAAAAAAACACCATTCTTAGGGCGAAAATCGGGAGAAAAACGCCGATCGTTGTTAGGGACAAAATCGACCGACAAAGTGTGTTACAAAGCTACTGTCTCGACTGAATGTGTACGCAGGCCAGGATATAGTTTGACATCTTTCTCTGAGCGACCCGAGTCAGGGCAGAAAAAATTGAAATTTAATCCCTAGCTAGGCCAAATTGTAAACGTACACTGGCTAGGGCAAATCTTGGAAATTTAGACCTTGGCAAGGACAAATTGCTCGATAAGCCCTACCCTGGCTACGGCAAAATATACAAAAACATGCCCTATTCCCGCGGGGCAGGTGTGTCAGCTGTACAATTGTAGTAGACCCCCCGGGGGTCTCCCTGTTGTTATCTATCAACCTATCAGTTACTCCGATTGATTATAGTCTAAAGAGGGACTTCATTATTTACCATACGATTCTGTGAATTTCAATTTTAAACAATTTCTTAACCTATTTTTTCTCATTACATTTTCCTATGTTATCGATCAAATTTAAACTTTGATTTGTCTTCCGATAGCGTATCCTCTGGTTGTACCATTTTATGGGCAAATGATCAACGGGAAAATTGTAAAGATGAAGGGAACAAAGTATGTGTGTAGTAGAATACTCTAACATATAACCGTGTGATTAGCAACCCTCTTTATTGATATAGTTCAAACATACAGAGTGACATCCATGTTATCATATACGGTCAAAGTTAGGGTTCCATGGGAGAGCGAAAGTGTATGCAGGAGGTTATCCACAACCGTTTAGCTCTCTTGTTGAGCTAAATTGTGATACAAATGATCATAAAATAATACCTCAGTAATTATTACAAAATATCAATCACTCGGTTAACACATATTCGGTCCGAAAGTCTACAACAAAACATCTTAGACTAATAAAATTGCATACTATAATACATGGTGTATATAACGTATCAATCGAATAAGGATCGTCATCAATATATGCAACCTGTACCTTTTTCAAAACTGTATCATCAACGCCTGTTTAGAACCATATGCATCGGGCGAGCAGGTTTGACGACCTCGGCATAAATAACTGTGGGGTCAATGGCAGCAGCCACAGCTGAGAAGAAACATCATTGCATGGAAACCCTGAGTCATTCACATATATATATACATATTCAACCTGATTAAATGTGTATTAATTCATCAGAAATCATACAGTAGGCATACAGTTCTATTTACCTTCAGGGTCACTGTCCATTGCTAAGTCGAACAATATGTTTTCTACAATCACTGTCGAGTTCGCCGAAATTCTCGAGTCAGTTACTACTGGCTCACTTAGAGGTGACCTCAGCTTGTGATGATCTGCTCGATAGATATCTTTTGTCAGATATGAAGTATTATTGTTAAAAAAGGCTAATCAGTTAATAATTTTACTACAAGCGCAGCAGTACTTAATTTGCTACTGAAGGATAACTATATTACCCCTGCCGCGAACTATGAGCAATGCCAGAAGCCCTAGCGCTAGAAGCAGCACAACCCCAATAACAATCATTCCAGCATCTCTCATCTCAGTCTTCCTCCCTGAAATATGTATCATACAACTGTTAGACACAAACATCAGCTGATAAGTTAAGTTCCCTAACTGATCAGATTTGTAGTAATGCTGAGAGTTTTCGAAGACCGTTAGTTGCATCGATATAATTTATCTTAAATCTTTTCATACCTGCAAGAGTGTTATCAAATCCAATGATTTCCTTCCCAATTATGTTCTCGGCCTCACACAATATGTATTTGGTGTCTTCTCTACTATTAATTTTGTAGGTATTGTTAAATGTGTCAGTCATTACCCTTAATGTTTCCCTATCAGCCCAAGCATAGTTGCAGCCGGGATTACAATCTGCAGCACAGTGTGCATACAGATATCCATCAAACAAGCGGACGGTCACAATGACATCTCTAGGTCCATCTGTACCAATATAAAACATAAATGGTTGCACAAACAATTCATAATGTCCTGTCATTTGTACAAACACCGTGATGAGACGATATAAGTACTTAACAATAACCTTGACACTTACAGAGATGTCTGACTCTAACCACCGAGCTTCTGTTTGACGTCAGAGTAGAACCACTTTCCCTGGCGGCACATGAATAATTAATTATGTCGGATCCAGTGGGAATTTTTATTACGTCAGACGTCGTGTTCTGGACTTCCTCGTTCACGTAAAAGTAAAACACGAAGCCAGGACGATATTCTGCTGGCTCCGATGTGGACGTTACTTCACAAAATATAAAAGTATCATTTGTCCATATATTTGCAGCTGTCGGTTTCCCTGAAACATCAAGATACACTGATTATCTTCTGATAACATATACCAAAATGTTGATCAGTTTTCTATCGACTTCTTAATTTGTTTGCATAAGAATGTGGTTTATCGTAAGCAATGGTTTTATCTGCACTTACCGAACACAAATAGCGTGTATTTTAAATGCATTTTATCTGGAGCATCGACCAGAATATAGTGACCTCCATTTTTGATTGACGCGTTAAAAATGTTCAAGAAAATCTGCCTTTCTTGATAATCCACAGTCAAATTAACATTGTACACATTGTGTTTAGATTCATTATAACCTATTTCAGATATGATCTCATTATCTGGGCCCCTGAAGTCACACATTCGCACAGCTATATAATATGGTACGTTCGTATTTGTGACCGTCCAGTTTAATGATAGATCCGATCCATGCACAGCAGTTACCAGCACGTCTGGATTCTCAAATGAACAGCCTAGGAAAATACTACATATTGGAAGAAATCAGCCATGTAGAATATATAATTCATTGCTAAATAAATTTTAATTTTAGATTCATATGAATTCATCATCGGACGAATTTAATTCCTAAGTGCGATTTTAATGAAAAAGTCATACTTACTATAGGCAGTCATAAGAAGTACAAATAATGCAAGTACGTAGATAATGTAATATGTTAGTACGGCCATTGCTTTGGTCACTTGATTTCTTGATCTGTGCTAGAATTTTGAGTCAGATAGTCTTTTTCTTCTGTGCAGTAATGTTATACAGATCTAGAAAATATGATGCGTTGCTGGATAGATAAGCCATGTGTTTGTTTCTCTCAAATACCATGCCCAAGTAACGTTATTTCTTTTTTATTGTCCCATGATAATTGCTGTAGGATTGTTTGTCCTAGCATCACAATTATTATGCATTGCAAACACAATATATATATATGCAACCGCCTAGATATAGTCTCCATTATTATTGTAGTAAGATAAAACCCTAGATTGTTCTCACACAAAAAGCTTTATCATATCCTTTTCTCGACGAAATAGTAGACTACATCTGTATAGTTTAAAGTTCTGAGGCAAACTAAAGAATATGAATTCGAATGATCCGGGCTCCGATTATGTACATATATCAATGCTTGATTTGATTAACTCAACTCTCCATGTTGATCAGGTACATAATATCTACAGTTGCTGGTCAACTATTGAGTGACCCATGAGTGAAAGTGTGCAATTTTAATACCTGGCCCGCGCGCATGCATGTAGAATCCCTGGCTCAAAGATGACATGTAACAAGGCTACGAAGTATTTCACAGGAGCTCTCCGTGTTTATTAAGTACAACGGTAAATAATACAACTTGGAATCTGGTCAAATCTCCGAGTGCCGTAAGGGCGGAAACATGCCATCTTATACCGCGCTGGGCCTTCGCAGGTTGTGCCGCTCACCGAGATTCCCAATGGAGATCTTGGTCGGACAAGTGGATCACTGTCATCAGGTATTTCCACAAAAGTGGCACCTTGTCACCTGATTGCTCCAGGGATGCAGTGATTGTTGTGTTCATCTGGCATGTATTCCGGCCATAATACGCACTCACCTATTTCAACGTGCCAACTGTGTTGACGGCTGCTGATCATTAAGATGAGCGACTGACTAGTACTCAGATGAGTGCAGGTCATCAGCCGTGCATCTTACCCGCATATTGTACCGGGCACAGATATGTCCAAATGTAATACTGGTTGGGACACCCAGGTCACGGTCAACAGGTTTTCCCCAAAAGTTGCCCCTCGTTACCAGATTACTCCAGAGACATGGTGGTCATTTCATTTGTTTGGCAACACTTCTCGGTTGTGTCTACTAGGAGTCAGTTATCCAGTGCAGATCTCTCATGCATAATATTAAAAGCAACACATATTTACATATACCTAGTAAACACAGGATAGCACAATGCATATATTACTCAATATTTTTACTGATAAGGTTGCGAAATAAGCATGTGCTACCGTCTCTCACCATCAACTATGTCGAGATAAAAGTTATATAAAATTAGAAATTTTATTCATCCATGAGGTAATAATTTTGTTACATACCTAAATTTGTTGGTTGAAAGGGCAACATTCAAAATTGTGTACATTTCGAAATAGGCTACAAGCGAATAACATACTGTTCTATTATTTATCTTACAGCCCAATGTGTATTTGCAGCTGAAATGGAAATGTCTCTTTATACACACACAATGTGCTCGAGATCAGGGGACGAATACAGCAATATATTCCTATTGCGGTTGGTATTAGTTGTCACTTTCCATCTTTAATTAGCTGTGGTTATTCAAACAGATATGCTTTTATCAATACCTGTCACCCATTTGTACATAGCGTTTGTCAAAGCACTTAACTTGATTAATATTATCATTGCACGCTCTGTAATTCTAGGTCACCGTAAGTTAATAAGCTTTATGTTAGCTTCATTTTCAGATTCCTCGTACAATTATTGGTATTAGGTTTCTTCATCATTACACATGCTGTGGTCGGGGAAGTTCAACAAACGCTATATCGTACAGGTACATAAGCTAATGACATGCACTTCTACTGATAGGCATGTTATATTGTGTCAAGTTTAATCAATTAATGAATTGTCTGGAGGAAAGTATCCCGTCTTCTAACAAATTAATTTGTAAACCATTTCCCCGATTAACAATTGTTTTGTGATAACCGTCGATAGCTACAAGCCATGTTTCCATAATATATTATGAAATCAAACTTCACCTTCACTTCGCATTGCCGTTGGGTCCTGGATTTTTTGTCTGATTATTAAGCTTATTCAGCATTGAAAATCACGCACGAACATCAACTTTTTAGTTACAACATAATTAAGAAACGATACACCCATTTAAATGCTTGAGGAATATCAAATCCGATATTTTATAGTGCTCTTTTTCTTCATGGATTTGCAGACCGTGATTATCTTTTAAAATCTTCATCGCATCGCGCCAGAATCCAATATGTTTCAATAAGGATATACGCGCGTGAACAATTGAATAACATATTTGATATTTAAGATTGACACGTGTGTAGATGATAACTGTATAAATAATGCGCAATAAACAAGTTGTACACCCCAGACACATATACTAGAATACAATATAGTTTCGGCGGCAGATAAACGGTGTAAGCGCTGTTTAAATGGTTTTGTTATATCAATCCACAGGTTCAATAGATGTGTGTGAGGGAGCCGATGTAATTTTACCATGGCGACTTCCGAAATTTCTTACAAATGTGGGATTTACAGTCCTACTTGATGGTGACAGGGGTCTATATAAAATTTACCAGAAGGTAGCAGGACAGGATGTAACCTCCGACAATCACACAAGTGTTCTCCGAATAGATCAGTCAATATTTCTGATCAAATCGGTTACATCCGATAACAGTGGCACATACTTATTGCGATCCTCGTTTGCATTAAAACATGTTAATGCACAAGTAAATATTCATTCAGGCAATGGTATGTATGTAAATTGAAATCGCTATGCTTGTAAAACCGGTGGCCATTCATTGTGTGTACACAAGCAAGAGTAATGCTTCCTAAGAATGAATAGTTACTCATAAAATGAATGTCTACTTTCAGCTTGTCAGGATTCGAGTATTTTATATAATGCTAGCATTCATGCAGTTGTGTCCATTCGGTCCACAACTAGAATATTAAACGGTATCTTAATCTTGAGGGATACAAACATACTTGGTGTGGAGAGTTCTATCCGGGAGCCAAATGTTCAGTGTGTATACCGGGTAACACAAAACAGACGCACTACTTACGAGAGCCGTAATTGCGGGGAACGATTCAAAATATTAAGCAGAGGAAAGTACCGGGTGTACATAACTCTGACTCATTTTACAGGAAGGAAAAAGTCGATGTTTGTTGATATGGTCGCTAAGGGTATATAAAATTGTTCTCTCTCATTTAAATAAAACCATAGTAGGTAGGAAAATGGCATAACATTGTGTTGCTGTGAATCGTATAACATGTCATTTCAACTTGGTCTATATTTTGATAATATATTGTAGGAAAAAGATTTTCGGAAAAAAACATGGAATCTGTCGAAATATGTAAAGGTTAGTATAATCGGTTTATCAATAATATTGTGACATACTTTTGATAGAAGATTTTGAGTAAGATATATGTATATAAGTATACCTCATCCGCCATTAACCCACAGGTATTTTTTTTTTAAAGAGCCTCTACAGAATCACATCGTCTGCCCTGAAATATATGTCATACTAGTGATGAAAAAGTCCGATAAACAATTAAAGACCTCGAGTCTGACCGTGAGTGCCGGGGAACCACTGTTACTGCGTGTATACCGACCGCCATCTAACTACACTATAGGAGTGATATACCGCGATAGATACGAGGACATATATCCCGGCAACGGAGGGATGCAAGGTTTCGTAGACCATGATGTTCAGGTTGTTGGGATTGGCGAGCATGAAGTGAATGTTGTCATGTTGGATGGGGCAACTGAAATATGTGAACGGCGACTAAGAATAAAAGTTGATCCGTTATGTGGTAGCTATGCATGATAGTGACTATATAATCAATAACTATGATGTTTAACAAAAATGATATTGATTATAATTATCTGTGTCATATATTTGTTAGAAGAATGGGTACACCCAGAAAGACGGACCACTTTGCTGTCCATTCCAGCTACCAATCTACCTGTCCATCAAAGTAAGCGGCATTACATCCATAGTCTAAATATATCTCACACATTGATGGTTTGGTATTAATATGTATTCAGTATAGTTTGAATAGTATTTAAGAGGAACCCGTCGAGGCCTTCCATTGGTTTGAATTAACTGAACAGAAGTTTTTTTTAACGTAAAATGGGCAGAATGCTAAACAGCTTAAGCCTGTTTTGAGTAAGCAATCTTCAATGATCGTTGAGTTTCAGGATAACTCAACTCGGATTAGATACCAGGTCACAGATGTCAGTGCTAATAATAAGCCGAATGTCGCCTTATAAAAAGATGCAGTTGGAAATCATAATTGTTCTGTTTTATTTATTTCTTTTAGAGATAACAAATGGAACTGCTACAATAGGATTCTCTTCTGTCTTGGACTGGTTGCTTTGGATTGTTTCGTCCATATTTTTGATCGTATACAAATATGATATTTGAATTTTTGAATCCGACGCTCTTTCTCAAAGGTGACATGGTGCTCAATTGATGAACTTGATATACATGAAATATGCGCATCATATTGACCCCGAAATTCCATCGCAAGTATAATGAATAATTACAAAAATAACAGTTGTACGAGTTATTTTTACAATTAATACGAGGCCCTGTGTACGTGTACGTGTATGACAGGCATTGATAAAATAAAATTGTTGTTGATGAACACGAGCTTAATAGAGGGTTGAAATATCAAAAGCCATTTTGATAAACTCATTCATACATACATTATTTCTGACTGAATTACACTACGTGCACTGGCATTCCGTTTTGTCGCTAACGAGGGGCACCATATTTTACGTGGTATCGCACTAAATGACAGTTTGGATGTCAAGTGATGACCTTGTTGAGCTTGCCGGTGTAGTATCCGGGCTATGGTTATTTACATATGCCAAGCTTGAGTTGATTAATTCAACTCTCCGTGTATATTTGGTGCATCTGGTACATGCAATCTACAGTTGCGGGCCAACTACCCAGACTACCGAGTATCGCATGAATGGAAGCGCGCCATTTTTATACCTGTTCCCGCCTGACTCGGGACTTAACAATGGTTGCACCAACTAAGCGGCATACAAGCTGACATAATAGGGACCTACATCAGACTGCATTGAGTATTTATTGTCTATGAGATGTAATTAATTCATAACCTAAGTGCTTACTGCAATTCATTGTTGTTTATCTGATAGCTATCCTTTATTGAATTAATTAAAACAATTCACAACTGATATCAATCATGCACTAACATGTTTCTTGACACATTGTTTACTCTATACATTAATGTTTCTTATCGATTACCTACCTAGTTTGTTAAATATTGACTGCATGTGCACTGGTATCATTTTAATCATTGAGCTATGTCTCACAAAGAAAACTTTTCTTATTATCATAGAATATAATTCCTAAAGAGCATCATATATCGGCTGACTTGTGAATCAGATCAAAGCTACAAAAACGGTCCGATAATTGACATCGACAGAACACGCTTTAGCAGTATGTCGAATATCTGTACCCGGTGATATTAGGGCAAGCACATTTTTAAGGTTAAATATGCTAAATTATTGATATTTGTCTATGAATAAGCAACTTAGAGCTTGATTGATCAAACATAGGCATCCATTAAGCAATGTGCTAAACGTTGTCTTTGCTAATTGAAGAAGTTGTTGAAGTAGCTGATAAACTTCCAGTACATTAATGGCCGTTAACACTGCAGTTAAATATTAACAGGGTGTGCTCAGCATCATGTTCAACATTTTTATCAGCGCCTAATCGTTTGGCTGACGTTTAACCGTCCTAACGTAAAATTATTTACATGGGGAGCTTTTACTTTGCCGTCAGACTGGGTAGTAACTAGAATTAACTAGTTCAATGAACTAAATAAACATTCATTACGGCTTATTTTGATAATGTTTGGTAATTTAGCTTGACATGTGTACGTCCATTAAAATCTATCCAATAGGTGAAATGCTCACATATGCTACCTATAACATTTATTTGATATGAAGGAGAGTGTAAAGATAATTATTGCTGAACTCACTTTTATCAAAATTTTGGATTAGGTGTTATTGGATGATTTAATCTCATGACAGGCTAAACAGCCGACACATAAATGAATACCCAGCGAAATAGACTTCTATGAGATGTAATTCTGTGTTATATAATGCCTCAGCGTGATATATGTACTAACTGAATTTTCAATCACAGTATGATTTGGTCTAGCAACTAGCGACATCGTGTGGTTAGTAAGCAGACTAAAATTCATAATATTTACCAAGATAACACGTTCTACTTGACGAGCACTTGAGTAGCTTGCTGATCGACCCTGCATGACTACGTGTACATGATGAAGGTTTATTATAGTGTGTAATTAGCTTGTGACCCCGGAGCCTGGAGCAGAATATCGTGACGTAGATAGCATGTAACTATCAAGTATTTATCACCCCCACAAACGTTCATGAATAAAGGAATATCCACGAAATATCACAGTGATTCTTTGAAGGATTCAAATAATGCTTGCTCGAGGCGGGTTAACCGGAGTAGGGTCATGAACAGAATAGATGAATTAAAGCTGGCCAGGTCATGTGATTGACCTTGAGCAGTGACAATGTTGACTCACTTGTAGAACATCATATCGCTTTTGGAAATGTTTAAGTTATTTGTAATAATTGGTGAATGCCATGCTCGCTGCATTAAAAAACTTATTCATTCGCTGATCCATTAACTAGTGGTCTGTACTTCCATGCGTTTATTTATTCATAAGCTGACAATGCCTACAGATCATCTAACAGCTTTATACTCAAACATAGTCCTCATACATCTGTGATTTACTGACGCGTATGTCTTATCTTTCCCTGCCACGTGATATAATCTTTTATTAGGGCCCCATTCAGTTACCGTCATTCAATACACAATGGGTAGAAATACTTAACAAACTTCCAGCAAATCGAAATATAATATTGAGGGGAAATTCATTATTGAGAGTATGAGTTGGTGTATTTCAAGTGTGATAACAAACCGTTGACTTTCATGTATATTGTTCTATACATAAATACAATACCTTATTTAGTTGATCCGTAAACTATTTTTCGATTGAGAAACTTTTGTTTCTGATATTTTGTGTTATGTCTACAGGACCCGCAACTCTTCTCTGGGTGCGCACCTGCCAATACCAATGCTCGAGCAGCTCAGTGCGGGGTTTATATTTCGAGCATTTGTTCTTTATTCGCGCTATAACTTTCCGGTGACCGTGGCTCTTATAATCAACACAATTAGTCTAATAATAATACCCATGATCGATTACCTTCATTTGATTGAATTAGTGGAAATGCATTGAAGCTGCACTGGTTACTTGCGTGATAGTTCACCGTTAAATCTAACATCATACCATATTTCTCCTTTAAGCATCACTCTAAAGTTCTGTCAGCCATTATGTTGTTACATTATGTGTGATGTCCGTCATTTTCGACGTTTTCGTTATTTTCTGAGTTAAATTAGAACAGCGATATTTAATTTGACGTTCGTTGATTGCCGCACCCTGACCTTTTAAAATGATTCTCTGGGCGGTGGTGGTTTCTGGACGGAGGAAGACGGGTAACATTGGGGCGATGGTAAATGTGTTTATTTACTTTTATTTTGGGCCGCACGTAGTTGGTTCGGTTACGCGTGCCCATTGTTCTTTTTCGGAATCAGAAATAACGCGGGTATGTAAAGTTTAACTTGCAGACACAAAAAGCGTAATTTGACCCTCCAAATCGTGATCTCGCGACTTTGATGCAAGAATAAACTATCTACCCTATCAAATAAATTGTCTGTTCATCAATCTCTTCAATTATTATAAATTATGTATAAGTATTTCAGTAAACAATTCAGAAACATTCATACTAAGCAGGGTATTGCCTTCTGGACTTACTTGCCCAAGGAACGGTAACTGATGCCCAGTTTTGCGCTGGTCTACAATCACGGTGCATACGAGGAATTAGTTGGCCCTGACAGTGCTTTTTTGCAACATATGCCCTATCAGTGGTGCATGTTTTTCTACTGGTCTTTATTTGGTTAAATAGTACTTCAATCATGGCACATAAATCGATGCAGGTGACCATCTTAATTAACGACAATTGAATATTGATAGCTACTTGATGGCACAACTGTTTCGAAATCTATAATTATTTGATTAACTAGTGTGATAGATATATATATGATTAAACAATGTGATAGATATATATATGATTAACTAATGTGATATATATATATATATGTCAGGGTGCAGTTAGAAGCTGCGGTACAGGGAGCAGCATGTTATGATCAGAGGGCCGATCTAGGTAGCGAAAGTGGAAGAGGTTGTGGTTGCTGGGAGCGCGGGTAGTTAGCAGGGGGTAGCTTTGATCACGTGGTGAGGTCGGTGATAAGCTGTGGAAACAGAGAAAGGTATATGGTAAACCGGAGTAACGGATAAAAGGATGGGATCAGGTTGTGCGACAGGAAAGAATCGGTGGTAAACAGAAATAACTGGAATAAGTTGGTTGCTATTTGTGATAGATATAAGGAAGTTAAAGCTCTGTGTCAGACCATGGCGTCGCCTATTAGACGGTGATTAATCCAGAATCCGGCACCACTAGACAGTCAAGTAAGCAAACATTCAGATTTAATAACGATCAGGGCGATTGCTGTGGTCATTATTTTCGCGTATACGTTTAATGCAGGTCCATATAGTCATATAAGCACCTTTCTGTGAGTGCAGAAGGTGAGCTTGGTTGCATGGCGAATGTGGGTACCAAGAGCGGCGGGGTTACTGGGACCAAGTGCAATTATCCGGAGCCCTGGGAAAGGTATGGTGGCAGGGAGCGCCGGGGAATGAAAGAGTGGTCACATCAGATAAAATTAGTCAAGTTCTACACGAAAACCTATGAACCACACGTAGCGGATTCGAACATTCTTTGATATATAGTATATGAGAATTGTTTATAATTATCCGGTTAAGCAAGTAGCACAATCGATAAGCTTTACATTCAAAACCTTTCCAAATATACAAAATTATTCATTGGCCATAGCCATTCGTAATAAGTAGCCAGTACCTCCTATCAGTTCTGAATAAACTTCTTTACATTGTTAATGATAATTACAGAGGTACAACATTCCATGAACCTCTAAAAAAAATTGAATTCAATGTTTACCACGCTTCTTTAAATAACATATACTTGATTTGATAAATAGGATTATTTGCGAATGACGAATGACCGACTTGTAGACCGTCTTCTCTCCGTTGAAACAGGAAATATTATTATGTTAAAGAGTTAGTACATTAACTGTCCACTGTAATCTGATGCTCGGCTAATTGATCAAATGACCCATTTAGTACACGCTGTAAGGTTGCAAATAACATATGTCTATATTAGTCCTGACCTATCATGTAGCAGAAAGAGAAAGAAAGTGATCCTCTAGTCTACGTCAGCTATAAATACATATATTTATATGCTGCCTTGAAGTATGATAGACGCTTGTAAACCAAAGTGAAAAACACATCAAACCTCATATCTTGTACAATATCCATTTTATTTAACTACACAGTTATGAAGATTGGTCATCAATGTACCAAATCTCACTCTCCCTGTTCTCTGTTTAAAGTAAAGTAATGAAGTATACAATGTATATGACTGACTAGAACGCTTGTGTTTCATACCTCAATGTTTTCCCAAAGAAGTTAATTGTATTATGTTGGTATCATACCTATTCCGTCCCTTCAACAAACTATACACTTATATAAACAAGTCTGATGTTCCATGAATGGTTAAAGACTAATTATTCTGTAAAGATCAATATGCATGAATGCAACATTAACTGTAATAGGTGGACACTTACTTTCACAAATTCATTGGGAAATTTGTTCCTAATCGTGATATGTGTTTTTCCAACAATAAACTAAACTTTTTGATATTCATTGATTAAGTGATAAACATTCGCGAAGACTTGACGGTCGCCTTCTTCTCTTCTGAAGCTTTCTGTTCTTTCCCATCCACATTATGCTATTAGATGTCTTCCTTAAGCAAGTTTTTTCCTTTCTTATATCTAGTTCACTTTGGCAAACCTCCCGTCGACTTAGACCACCAATAACACATCCGAATGCTGACATCGACACCAAAAACACGATAAAGAGAACCAGTTTCAATGTTTGATAGCTTCCATTGAGGCTTCGTCTCAGTTCAAGCTCCGTTAGCA
>JAXGGS010344060.1:0-13288 GCA_035585475.1 Armandia brevis
GGAGGCTGGGGAGGCTGGGGAGGCTGGGGAGGCTGGGGAGGCTGGGGAGGCTGGGGAGGCTGGGGAGGCTGGGGAGGCTGGGGAGGGGGAGACGGCGGCCGTGGTTCACGCAACCCCCGGGCAGGTGCCGCATCCCGGGGTCCCTCCTCCGCCACCCCCGGGCACCACGCTACCCCCCAACAGCCGCCTGATTGCATGATTGCAGTGTGTAATGTTTAATATTGTCTAGCATTTAGGAGTTTGTAAATTCGCTTACCCCGGGTCTAATGCGCAGGGAATTTACAAATGCTACGTCTGTACCTTGTAACGATGGCAACGCATCTTCATCTTCCGCCGCACCGCAGCAGCCTGATGACAGGTACAGCATTCCAATGTTTGTGAACAGATCATGGATTATTTAACTGCATAATCATAGACGGATTAATGATGCCTTGTTAAAGATTGTCTCTGTCACAGAATGAGCTATCAAGCTTTGTCCGACACAATTCAAACAATATTAATTAATCAAACAAATGTTACTTTATTAAATGCATTATTCACATTAAATCATTTGAGATGCGAGAATCACTACAGTAAATAGTTCAGTGTAGAGTGGTACGTGATTAGTAAAGGTGGCCCTCGAATTATCAGGACGCTAGGATTGAGCTATTTGAGTCAATCATTCCGCTCCCCACGTCAACTAACAAGCTTCCTGTGGGTATTCATGTTAGAAACAACTGTTTAAATGTAGAAAGTAGCTCTTGTATACTTAGTGGTATAAACTGCAATACACTTGATATATATATATATCTATATGATTAACAAATTTGTATTGAGTTTTTAATTTAGATAAAACAATCCAGTAGAAATGTTTCTTATATTGATCATTTATCATATGTTATATTATGAATGATATAACAGAAACAGTGAAATTAACTTCATGATTAGTAAAGAATTTATCAATTTTATCAAGAATTGTTCTTGGGAAGCATGGGCTAACGATATAGATAGAGTGAGTAGCTGGTATCTTTGAAGTACTGCTGATCTTTTCTTATCTTGCTTACATTTATGACTCTGGCCTAATGTCATGCTATCAGCTAACCCAGAGTCAAGGATGGGAGTGCTGTTCTAATTGTAGGCCGTGTTGTGGCCATTCTAGAATTGAACTGATAGCATAAAGTCAGTCATAAAGTGCTTTTTTGCATCTCTAGCCACTGTGTCGTAAAAAGCCGATGTTCCTGTAAGTGTATAAATCATTTTCATGAAACAAAATAAACACGTTTCAGTGCACATTCTTTCCGTATTATTTATATCCAGTGGTGTTTCTAAAAAGTATGTAAACACCTCTGACTTATCACATTTTTCGGACAAGACGTTATAAATGTGTTATAACAAGTAAAAATGCAATGAATAGCGTGCATGATTTCCTTAACGTTCAGCCAGATAAACCACACAACCGGTCCGAAGGGACACTTAGGGTAATTGGTCAGCCTCTAGAAAAGAGAGAATAATTCCTTGTTGTTGATAGTCATAGATGTGCTGGCGCTTTGTCCGAGTGCCATCCAATAATAACCTGGAAATTTTGTCCGCCTCTACGTTACGGCTTCCCTGAATGTAATAGAACGTGACATGAATATTATTAATTGAAGTCAACATCCATACCGACCTGGTCATTGCGCGTAAGATAGGGTCCTTTGGTTTGGAAAATTTCAACGAATTCACCGTACTGGTGTTACCGATATAGACGTTTATGTGCGCGTGTTGAATTTGTGCTCACCAATAATGCAAAGCCGCCAGGAAGGAATAAACCTCCTTTTTGGTTAATAACTGGGGAATTGACCCAAAAATATACGCAAAAGCCTCGTTTTTCATAATGCCACCTGGTGACAACAGGCAATTGTCAGTGTAAATGGTAAATAGCCAATCGAACTTGGTATTGAGTGAAATGCCACTGTAAGTCGGCTAAAAAAGAACCAACATAAATCGGACCTTACAGCATCATTTATTGCGGCATATCCGAATTTGTGCGCTTCTGAAATGGTATTAAGCATCCAGGCAATATAAATCTTTGCATCTGGCAAGAGACTAGAACAAAAATGTAGTCTGCCTACCAGTTTCTGACACACCTTCAAACCACCGTGTGCTGACTTTAACCAAATGCGCACCAAATCACGCATTTTGTCAATCTTGTCCTGTGGAATCGCAATCATGTGCAAATCGGCATAAACACAGATGCCGATCCATTTAATACGAGCCGTTGGCAATGTTGTTTTCTCCTCGGAAACTGATAGACCTAAATTTGCAGTAGCTCCCAATACAAAATCCAAATTGCGTGTGCATGCCTTCTTGTCCTAAGAAACAATAAGATAATCATCCGTGTATGGTAATAAGAAGATTAAATTAATGTGGCATAAATGCGCGAATGCATTGGAAATCATCTGCATATGTAATGCAGACATAGTGGCTCAAAATGCACTTCATATATCTAAATAAAACTTTCCCTGGAATTGCAGACAAGTAAACGGCACATCCAATAAATCGAGACGAGAGTGCCTATACACTGCCGATAGATCGATACTTGCAAAGTGGACCGTTGGTTCAAAGAAGCGCATGGCCAATGCGATGTCAAATACATGTGGATAGACAAGTTTTATTGGCCGACCAGTAAAAAAGTTATTCATTGTGGAATTAAAAATTGTCATGCAGTAGAAATGAGGGATTAACCACGGCTCTATCAAATTAGGGAATTTGGTTTCTCTGCCATAACAAAGGGAGAGAAATGAAAAAAAAATGAAAAAGGGGACGGTATGGGAATTTTGGTGCCAAATAAATTTTGTGTACTTGACTTAAATTCGGCTGTTGGAAAGTTAACATAATCATCTCTGATATATGATAATAACGGAATGCTAGCATTTTTACAAAACAGTAATATATCAGGCAGCGGATTGCCATGAATTTTAGCGTAAAAAATACTTATGATATGCTCAAAATAAACAGCGGATCTAAGTTTTCCGAGTCTATTTTGAATAACGGCAGACCTTTCCTGAATGTATTTATAAGAATATCTAACATTGTACCCGTGATGTCAATGTTAAACTGGGATAGCCTCATCCTCGGAAGATTCATTGTCTCCCAGCAATGTAAGGATAAAGTACCCTTGGGGTCCTTCAACATTTTTTTTAGCACATTTCGGTTTTCGGTGGAATGTGCCGCACACTGAGCTGCCTTACTTACGAGGTGGAGCCACATCAAGGTTTTTAAAACCGGCGTGGTGAGCTGGATACCGACCAGGCTGCACGGGAGGAGTGATGTAACTTTCTACACTGAATTGAACCGGTTGGTCATCAGCTGTCTGGTAAGGGTGACCCAGTGTGCTAACTGCCGGAGCACTGCGCCCACCCGCTGGGAGATCCGAATAACCAGAGTCGGATTGGGAAGGCTCCATGATTTGCAAATTTTGCCCAACATTGTGATCATGTTTATCAATGTCAGATGCCAGGTCACTGGTAGATTGCGCGTCTGAGAGTGAATCGCGATCCCTAGTGTCATTATTATCACCAAAACCGCCAGGTTGAGCCATGATGTGAAGTAAAGGTAAGAAATGAGACTGTGTCCAAAATCTACGTGACCTGAGTGCAGTTAAATACATGTCCACCTCCCAAAAACTTGACAAAACTGTTTGAGTGAAGCGACGAAAAATACTTGAACTCAGGAGCGGATGAGCGCAATTCGAGATTTGTCTGGGTGAATCGGAAGAAATAAATAATCAATTTAAGACTTGAATTTACCATCAACATATAATTCGCCCATCCTTATATCGTATGAAATGTTTTATCATCTCTGACAATATTTTTGTCAGGTTCCCGCCATTTTCAGTGCGCATCCATCGGGCTCTTTATTAACCAATTGAATAACATCCAAACAATGATATCATAAACAAGCAATGTATGCGATTTTATATAACTCTCATGCATTCATCTCGCCAGGACCCCTTTTGCGTGAAAAAAACGAGTTAGGTGAACTTTATTTGGTAGATTATATATTTATACGACTCTTTGATAAAGAACAAACATGTCAATCTGATTCAGATTCGGTTGCTTCTTGCAAGTTTACGATTAAAAATATAAAAAGACGCGTTTGAAGAGGTTTTAAAAACGTGTTGCTGTTAGCGACCAAATAGTCGCAAGGCCCCGGTTACGTAATTACGTCATAATAACGTTGTATAGTGTCATACGTCACAGTAACATGTGACTTGACAACGTTCATTGATAAAATATACAGTACGACTTCTAGGACCCGAATTCTATTAACCAATCTGAGACAACCATTCATAATTTAACGAACCAATTTCGTATAGGCCCTACGCAGAACTACTCCGATATTTGCGGGTAATGTTGGTGCTAAACCTTTAAAGTGTAAAGCAATTTTTGTGATACAACACATACATGTGAAATAAATGGTAATGATTATAATAAAAGTTAAAATTAGTCATAACTGCGTTAAGTGTAAGCAATAGTAGTACTGATATATATAAAGTACCAGTGACAAACAGCTCCATTCTAGCGTCCTGATCATTCCGGGGCTACCTATACCTTTTACGTAAAACTCTACACTGAACTACTTACTGTATTGATTCACGCCTCTCATTTATATAATGTGAATGGCATATTTAATAAAGTTACATTTATATAATTGTATGAATTGTATTGGTCAAAGCGTGATGAATCGTGTGACAGAGACAATCTTTAACAAGGATTCATTATAGTTGTATTTTCTTTATTTGCAATTATATGAAATTATTTCATCAATATGCTTCAATTCAGACTGAATTATACCTATTTGATGATGAATCTGATTTAACAAGGCTCCTATGGGCTGATACGGGCCCTTTTTACTTTCCTTTAACAACTACATTTTGGGGCGCAAACCCACGTTATAGTAACTAAAGCTGAAAATCCAAAACCTGACGAAATTATGACCATCAATAGATTTTGTCTGAAATCAAATAAGGTTAATAGTATTTACGAGATTTACTGAACCAAAATATTTCATTTAGAAGTCTAGCATTCATGTTAAGGACAAGATGATTTATTTTTCTAACCTGATGTATGTGACACAAGATGGGGGTTCCTTATCTGAACCACCCTTGCAGTATGTTGCATCATCACCATCATCTGGTCCCGGGCACCATCTTGTGCTATACTCTGGTCCGCGGTCTGAAATATATCACAGAAAAACAATCAAATCTAAACCGACATTAATATAAAACATTCATCTGTGGTTAGAATGTTGTCAAAGTTATGTTTATGTCATCAATGTTTCCTTCATTCATTCTGTTTTTTTCTGTATCTATTCAACCGACTGAATCATTGAATGCACTTATTATGCAAATCTTAGTTTTCAAATACATGAATACGGAATTGCAACAATAACAAAGCTTGACCTGTATTGTCTTCATATTGATCATGTCCTAAAACACTACAGATAATGATAGCTCTCTCCTGACAGCAGGCGGGTGTGTAGCCCTCCCTACAGCAGCGGGTCCTGTCGATGGGATCTGAGGGTCTGGGACAGGACTCGGTGTAATTCAGGCCTTTTGGACACACACGCACATGGAACTCCTCTGTGGTGTTGGTCCCTGTAAATATTGAATACTTAAACTTTCCCATGTTATTCTTGACGAATATTGACATATAAAGTACTATCAAATGACTTTTCATTATGATGAACATTTTAGAAATATATGAGCATGGAAGTTATAATAAGATATCTGTTTTAATGTGTACCATACGTCAAAAACACATACTAGTCTCATTATTTGTTAACTTACCTCTGCTCTGATTTACAGCAAGCACGCATAGGATAGATATGCATACATATGTTGTTTTCATCATGTTTTCAGGTGATTTTAGATTTCTGTGTGTAACTGCTGCCCGTATAACACTGACGTCCTTAACTCGGGCTGATATTATATCAAATGAGATCAATCTAAGCTATATTACAGAAACAGTTTTTATTCACCTCTTTATCAGGTTGTATAAAGCAGGTTGGTTCAGGGTCAGTTCACATTTATTCTTCCCTCTGTTAATATTGGGTGCGTAGGATAAAGTCAATGGGTTTACTAGAAAAACATGTTGCGCTTGAGACAAGGTTTATCCCATTTTATCATCTAAAACTTCATGCTTCAGTTCATAACTTTATACGACGAGGAGAATTATTGATTATCATGAATGGTTCAGCACAGTTGATGTGTCTATCTGAATAAAACATACAGAACTTAATCACATATATCAGCATAATGCAATATTAACTAAAGTTTATTAATGATATTCGCAGCCATTATAACAAGATACTGGATACAAACATTTGGTTAATACTATGCAGAGGGTTATCAGTCCTGTATATGAATATAAATCCTATTAAAAAGTATGAAAGTATCAGGCAATTAATCTTAGTTCAATGCTAGAAGCTAATGCTAGGAAATCAAATCCAATATCATGTGGCCTGCCTCTAAAACAATACCTCAAATACTAATATGGTTTGGCCTAACTCTCATGCAAGCGCCTCCGAAACTAATATTGTGAGGCCTAACTAGATAGTAAACATTATAACATGTTCTCATTTTACAACAAGGAAGCTACTCATTCCCTGATTTTACAGCTATACTAGTCGACGCCAGAGCTGAAGATTTAGAATGTTATGTAGGTGACTTGGGTTATGAAACTGAAATAATTTCTTCGGTTCTACATGGAAATGACTTAGATTTTTATCTAAGATACGCCTCTAACTTTGTGTTTGGAGATTGTTGGAATCACTGCATTCATCATTCATATCTAGCAATTGTGAGCACACAATATAGATTATGTTATTTCGATTGAATTATAATATTACAGGTGTTATATCATTATCCATATCATTAATAATTCAAATTTAACTTGATAGTACTATAATGTTTCTGCCGATCCATCCATCGAACGACGATGAGGGAACACTGCACCGGTTCGACACACGCTGAACCAGTCACTATGCCCTTACTATGAACCTTATTCCTGGAAGGTGGAAAATACTCGAGATTTGACAACCATTGTTTACCCCAGTAATATATGACGTGTAACTGTGTCTATATTATTCCGTTTAATCATCCATCATAATTCAAATACATAATAATTTACCGTGTATTCATCGGGCCTCGTTATCCGGGATGCTTTGAATTCGAAAAATCCTTCAGAATATCCGCACTTCACCAATATCAACTTAGTTAAAGGACACATGGAAATAATCCTACTTTATTTTATGCAAATGCTGACTTAGACGATTGTCTCGAGTGGTGTCACGTTGGAGTTTATAATTATGTCGCAATATTTAGTCAATTTTTAGTATGTGCTAAAATATTATTCTTGAGACTATGTTGGGACTTTTGCTTGATTTAGATATAAATAGACAGGTTGACTATGCTGATATGGATACATTAAGAGTAATGACCTGGTTTTTGTCCACAGGTTGACTTATCTGATTCTATTTTTGACGGAGAAAAAAATATCATTAGGGATGCGCTTCCGGCAGTTCGACATCACAACTCACGATCACTTCAAACTATCCTTACTTAAATCCTGAAAATTTATTGTAGTACTATGCATTCAGTAACAATACTGGTCGCAAAATGACGGTGTATAAAATCAATCCGGATGAAGAAAAAATTGATCACCATCAAATGCTCAGTACAAGTGACGAATTGAAGCATAACAAATATAATTCAATATCCGACATATAAAACAGAATATCAGTATTTCGTACATCTTGTGTTTTCAGACATTGCCACGAAATTTCCAACATTTTCATCAATCGCTCCACTCGAGAACCATAACCCATTTACTTCTAATAAATATAAACTGATCAATCCATCTTAGTATGACGTTAAATATTACGCTTAGCTGTAATTGGTTGTTTGGGGTTCCTAATTCTGCTGATTTTTCTGGTTTTAGTTATTTACAAAATAAGGTAAAGTGTGTTTGCTCTAAACATTTGATGTAATGGTGAGACTTCATACGAATACTCGCTCGTTTGGAATAGAGTTTCTAGCATGCTTCTCATACCGTTGAAATATTCTGCAGCCGAAGCCCTTAATACATATATCATTGGTATCATATCAAATGATATTCATTCATAATAAAATTGCACTACATAGTATTGCACTTAACATCATATAAGCATGGACTGTTTAGAAAAATATACTGTTAAATTTCATATCATATCATCCATGTCTAACTAACAACAGTTTATAACTGCCTTCTATTCGGGGTTCTATATAATACATATATCGCGGAACATTCTCAGTTAAAATAACCAGAGGGAAATGTGATATCTGGAAATGTTAGGGAGCTTTAAGAGATCATCATTTCCAGAAATATTATACAGGTGGCTGTCAAACAAAGTGATTCCAAGTCGGAGTGCCTGGAATGGAAGACATTTGGTCGACTTGCATTGATGATTGAAATGCTCGGAATTTGACTTGTATTTTCAGGAAGACAGCAGAAGAACAATACGAGACACCAGGAGTTGTCTATAATATCCCAGATCAAACATATGCTGACCTGGAGGGGATAAACAATGTGAATGATGATTACATGCAGCCAATCGATTAATCAATTAGTGATGTTTGATGTAACATATGTAATATATGGTGAATAAACAGAGAATGCAACTCTATTGTTATTCAGTGGCGTCTTGAGGTTTGTATTATCTCTGGAACATGTATGAAACACCTCGATCTATTTAATTTTCATATCTTCAATTGTTTCTTAGCAAGTCGTTAATTGAATATTTAAACATATATAATAACTTTTCGAAAACAAAGGATGATAATGATCAGGCAGTTTAACTGTTTTAAGCATCTAATTAATCAAATATATTGTTAAATTCTCAGTTTCAAGTCAAAATTTACCCTGTATTAAATCATGGGTTTCCGATGATCCAATACAGTAATAATACAAATCCATCAAAACAAATGGCTGATACATTATAGTATATATCATCCATCTTTCTTTTACATAAGAAGGTAATCAGAAAATGGCAGCTGCCTCAGTCTGCTAGAATATTATTTGATTAAAGATATTGTAACATTTATAACTAGCTTTAATTGAAATGTTGATGACGACTGTACATGCATTTTAGATATTCATGGTAATTTTTTTCGCTTTACGTGTGTGTTCACTGAATGTTGAATATTTGGCATGATCATTGGTAGTTTATGGATGGGATGCCAACCCACAGGTATTGCGCAGCTCACCGAAATCTCAGTTAATATCTCGGTCGGGACAATCTGGTCAACCTTGCCCCCGGATTACTCCAGGGACTTGGTGGTCATTCTAGTAAGTGTTCTTGTTTTATGATGCATATTGATGTATACTTTCAATAACGAATATTGAATATGATCTCAAATAAGGAATCAACTAATATATATTATTTAGACATTCCTCAACTTTACCTACCGAGGCCTGTATTGAAGAGTTGGGATGTTTTGTGGGTAACTTGGATAATGAAACTGAAATTTTCTCAGTTCTACCTGGAAATGATGACACGTATCATTACTCATCAAACTTTGGGTTTGAAGCATGTTTAGGCAATACATAATAGATAATAATGATATCAAAGTTAAACTGTTTGCTGAGGCACATTGATTGTTCTCATGAAAATAATTATATTTCAGTGTATTAAGTCATAGTTTGACACAATTTTGACGCTTCCTACAGTATGTGTTCGTTATAAACAAAATAGTTAGATTTCCTTTAAAAGGGACGATATTCTTGTATGTGTATCCCTCTAAGTGTTTGTGCATCAAACGTTGAAGGTTTGACATGATATTTAGGGTAAGTGTATGACTATTGTGTCTAGCGTGACGATACTTTATACAAAGCTCCGATACGTTCCTATACTCTAACTCTTCCCATAGCATCGTAGACACAAACACATGAACCGTATCCAACTCTCTTCTTACAATATATTATACTGCTGAATAAAAGCTGGTGTTGTAGTTTCGTATAGACGTCACATAACTTTCTACTGTATTGTATATAGCACATGTAGTTACTCTACGTTTCAGTAACACACTTGAAGACGTGATATACAAGAAAACTAACTTCACCTTCACAGGATTTAGGATGACCTTAGTAGGTACGTTAAGCAACTAGCTTTTGTTTGTGATATTTTATGATTATTGGTGTTTACTTAAAGTTAAGATAATATATATTGTGCCATGATTCCCAATAAGGAAGCTACTGAATCGCTGATTATGTAATTCTCAGCTATGCTTCTCAAAGCAGGGGTTGAAAATTTTGGATGATTTGAATACTTTCCCCAGTTCAATTTGTAAATGACTCATATTACACCGATCATCACTCATCAAACTTTACGTTTAGTACATGTTACAATCAATGCATGTATAATTCCAGTCTAACAATTGTGAGTATTCTTTGAATTATAGTTTATTCTGCTTGACTTAATATGTATTGCAGTTGTTTCGTCCACATATATATAATACATGAATACATTGCGGACATCAGTGTTATAGGAGTTATATACATGAAACTAAGCTTACCCTGAGAACATAGCATATGGGATTAATGATATTCTCCATCACCTGCGTGCTTGCTAATCAAAGCAGAGGTGAGTTTTACAAACAATGCTTATAGATGATGTTTATTGATGTTTACTTAACATCTAGATAGTAAACAGTGTAGCATGCTCTTATATCACACCGAGGAAATTACTAGTTTTTCGATTCTATAATTATCAGCTCTACCGGTCGAAACCAAGGTTGAAGATTTGGGATGTTTTGTTGGAGACTTGGGTTATGAGAAGAAAATAATTTACTCAGTTCTACATGCAGATGAATCAGATGACCCCTATCAGTACTCATCTAACTTTGAGTTTGAGCAATGCTGGAGTCACTGTCAACATTATCATTATCTAGCTATTGTGAGTATATTTGTTATTACAGGTTGTTCTGCTTAAGTTCATTATATTACAGACGTATTTCCTCCATCTAACGATTTATTTTATTTAAACTTTATAGTACTATAATGGCTCTCACGCTCCACACATTGGCTGTTTATGTGGGGACACTGCACCTGCCGGAGACAAACTAGATCTAAGGTCATGCCCGTTTTATGAACCTGATTCGTGGAGAGTTGAAATATCGCAAGAGGCCAAATCTGTCGTATATCCCGGTAATTAACGACATGTAACGGTTGGTGAATCATTCCCTCTACACATTCGACATAATTGAAAGATCGTTATAATTTGGCCCGGATTATTTTATTTGCCAGGGCCTCGCTTTCCAGGATGTTTTGAAAGGCACATCTCCTTCCCGATTTCCGACAATCACAGATATCAATTTAGTCAAATGACAAACGACGATAATGTTACTTTATATTATGCGGACGTTGATTTAGATGTGTGTCGCAATTGGTGTGTTAGACATGCTCATAATTATGTCGCAATAGTGAGTCTCCTTCTATCATATCAGCATGTTTAATAACACTTGTAACAATGATCATTGTACTATTGCTACACGCAAATATATAAATATTTTGATCCACAGGCTGACTATTCTGATCTTGCTTGTGACAAAGGATGTTACTTAGGATGTGCTTGTGGAAACTCGACTTCACAGCTTACAAGCACTACAAACTGTCCTTACTTTAATCCTGAAAATCAATTGTGTTATTATTCATTCAAAGCCAACTCTCCTTTCAAAATGACCGTGTATGAAATCTATCCGGATGAAGAAAATATTGCTAATCCTCAAATGTCCAGTACTCATGACGAATGTAGGTAAAAAAAGCATAGAATTTGGTATCCCAGCTCAGGACAGAATATTTGTATTTTAAACATCTCATGTTTTAAGACATTACGAAACAATTTCCAACATTGTCATCAACCACTCCACTCGAGAACCCTAACCCGTTTACTTCAATAGAAGGTAGGTCAAGTTACACGAAAGGTAATGTAGGCACGACATATAAACTTATTAAATCAATCTTAGTATGGTGTAACATTTGATTTTTTGTCTCTCTTCAGTTATAGTTGTAATTGGTAGCTTGGTGTTCGTAATTCTGGTGATTTTGGTGTTTTTTGCTATATACAAAATCAGGTAAAGTGCGATACCGCAAACATTTGATGTAACGGTGAGATTTCATAGGAGTACTTGCTTGTTAATAATATAGTTCCTAGCATGTTTCTAATACCGTTCAAATGTTCTGCAGCTGAAGCCCATAATACCTATATCAGTATACGTGGCATCATATAAAATTATATTCATTCATAACATTCATGTTGTAAAGTCGCGATATATAGTTTTGCATGAAACATCCTCTAAGCATGAACTGTTTAGAATAAAATCCTGTGGAATCGCATAGTGGGAAAAGTGCGGCCATTATTCATATTTCATATGTCATCTAAGTCTTACCAATGTCAGTATATAACTGCCTTCTATGCGGGGTATTGTTTGATACATATATCGCGGAGCATTCTCAGTTATAATATCCCGGGAAAGTCACAACATTATCACAGAACCATCTGTCAGGTGATTGTAAGGATCTTTAATAGGTCATCTTTTCCAGGAAAGATTATTTTGATGGCTTCCTGACCAAGCGGTTTCCGATTTGGAGTGCCTGGAATGGCTGACATTTTGACGACTTTCATTGATGATTAAAATGTTCGCAATTTTATTTTATTTTTATTTTCAGGAAACCAGCAGAAGAACATTACGAAACACCAGGAGTTGTCTATAATATTTCAGATCAAACCTATGCAGAGCTCGAGGTCAATGTGAATGATGATTACATGCAGCCTATCACTTAATCAATTTTGTGATTCTTGAGTTGTATATGTTGAATCAAAAGTGTATAGAATAATAATTATCATTCGTGACTAAGACTTCTCTCGGTTTGTATATAGTTGATTGTATCTAGAACACTTCAATATATCTAATTGAAAAAACACATGTTTATATTTGTACATAAGTACATTTGTAACTTTTTTCTCGTCAACTGATTGTTTGAAGGATTGATTTCAATTGAATGATTGCACATTTATTATGAATTAAGGAAACACTGGGTAAAAGTTTACAGCAGCTTATTTGAACACATTGTTGATTCTCAGCAAAATGTCAAATATCTCTTTTATCAATTGAAAGCAAAAGTTTCTGATCTTTGAGATTGTTTGACATAATCGAATGCCTGCTACATAGAACCATTGATGCAATAATAGAACATATCTCAGATTAACATGGTAACTGTTGAATGGAAGC
>JAXGGS010344393.1:3599-16263 GCA_035585475.1 Armandia brevis
TTACCAGCATTAGGAGCCATGTCACCATCACCGTTACCAGCATTAGGAGCTATGTCACCATCACCGTTACCAGCATTAGGAGCCATGTCACCATCACCGTTACCAGCATTAGGAGCCATGTTACCATCACCATTAACAGCATTAGGAGCCATGTCACCATCACTGGCACCAACATGTGGTTGGATTTCGCTCGGCTCCATATTGCTGTTCATGTTCATCATATTCATCATTTGCATCATATTCATCATATTCATCGCAGCTGGATCACTATCGCCACGTCCAACCTGAGGGGCTTTGACACCATCACCAGCATTAATGGAGTTCATATTCATATCCATGTTGTTCTCATCAGGTATTTGGGAAGACATTAGGTGCTCGTCTCTCACGCAACATGTGTCCACCACAGGGCACCACACCGTTCCTGGAGCGCACCGCTGAGCTCTCCACTGCCCTGAGCCACACACCTGGAATCGTTGAAGACTCATGGGATCAGGTCTACGTGATCCATCCCTGCAGCCATAGAACATATGGGGCATCGACATTCCAGGCATGCCCATCATTCCAGGCATGCCCATCATTCCAGTCATAACGTTCATTCCAGGCATGCCAGACATCATACCATTTACAGAGCCCATGACATTTGTATTGTCTGGTACTTGCATGGTTACAGGTGCTGGGGTAGTGGTGGGAGCAAGGGTTGTAGCTTCTTCCTCGTTGTTGTTGTCACTGCTGTCTGGGTTAGAACTGGCCCGGCGGAAGTAACCAAATGGGCTGAGGTAATGCGGGATGGCGAAAGCAACTGGGAGAGCTGGAGACATGTTACCAGCTGGGATGGTTGACATTTCTGCCTCTACCATATCCTCTCCCTGTGGCTGACCAGCAAGGATGCTTGATGACTGAGATTGAATAGGCTCTGATGGATCCTGGCTACCATTGGCGTCTTTATTGTTAATTCCATTCATCATTTGGTTCATGTTCATTTGAGCCATCATGTCCATCACCATCATCATTTGGTCCATGTTATTGTTACTGTCATCCTCTGGCTGTGATTGCTGAGCAGAAACCCCGTTAGAGCTCTCCAGAGGTTCAGAAGCATCAATGTTATCGGTGTTGCTATTGTCATTACCTGACATGGGCATGTTGGCATTTGGACCGCTCCCAATCATCATTGACATTTGTCCATTACCGGTCATCATACCGCCATTCATGCCACCTTGCATTATTGCTCCATTCTGGGAATTATCTTGGTTTTCTGTGCCGACCTCTTCAGTTTGAGACATCTCAGCTGGCACACCGTAACCATAGAAATATTCAATTGGTTTCGGCGCTGTTTCCTCAGTTATAGACGAGGAGGGGGAAGCGGTATCAGCATCATCTGTATCAGCTATGTTACTGTTCTCAGCTTGGTTGTTCTGGGCATTGTTCATGGTAGCCATCATCATCTGCATCATCTGCATCATCTTAACCTGCTGCTCTGTGTTTGAAGATGCTTCATTCTCATCATCAGTTGAAGTGGCTGTTTCATCAATGTTAGCGCTGGTATCTTCCTCCACAGGCACAACATTGACTCCGTCTGATTTCCAGCCATTCCTAACAGCCATCATCATCTGCACCATATTGTTGTTGTTCATGCTAGTGGAATCCTCAACCATGCCGGCATCGGTACTCCCGCCGGATGACCCAGTTAGCATCCCCGGCATATTGAATCGAGGGAGAGCTGTCATAACTTCAGGAGCACCACCATATTGCCAGGGGAAAGCTGAAGTGAAGTGAATTAGCTCCTTAGAATGCAATATGACCGTGTACAATATACAAATATTAATAAATTACACTTTCCTCGAATAGTTAGACAAATCTCAATTCAAAGCTTGACAAACAAATTACTCACCAGCCGCAAGAGTCGTTGAGACAACGCAAGCTAAAATTAAAATAGAAATTGATCCCATGATTCACAACTTCCACGAACAAAGAGACTGATTTACTATTACTATAACCAGCTGCCTGCTCTTATATAATATCCATACCTATTTTATTAAAATTCATAACATGCGAAACATGCTCAAGAGCTAACACCTGAACTCTTCATGAGGGCATGAGTTAAATGCCCGTGGTTGAAACGTCCAAAAGACTTGTATAACTACATGTGATGGGTGAATCGGTCAATACGCTTGACCCTTAGAAAAGACTAATTGTAAACCCTAGCCTACCTATCAGAACGTTAATTATTATTATGATCATGGCTGACTATTCTATTTATTGTGGGATTAGCGCGTGATACACTTCGACATGACTGTCAAATCTAAGGTTAATTTGTCCTCTGTAAAACATATCGCACAAAATGGTATTTATTCTTTTAAAACTAGAATACCCCCAATAACAGGTGTATATAGGGTATTGTCAATAATTCAGTTGGACCCTGTTCACCGCGCCTAAAAGCATAAGAGTGGCCTAAAGAGTGACCTCGGGGACTCGTGCCCTTCTGCCCTATGAGCACCTGTCTTGCCAGGAACGTCGAATCTATTGTTTTGACAACGACATGTTTCGCCCGGTTGACATAAATGCACTAATAGGTGTGCGCACACTCAGAATTGTATATACACCCATTTTCGTTTTTGAATATTATTAAATTCAATCAGCCTTGGTATTTTAGTGAAAGTTTCTCGAAGCACATTGACTATGTAAGATGTTCTAATTAAACTTGCAAATGAACACAATCAATTAATCAATAATTGTGCTTATATTGAAATTACGGTTCTGTGTATGACGAGACACCAATTAGGATTTTCTAATCACACACAGCGGTAGCAGTGTTTTTAATGTCGACAACCAGCGTTAACCTCTTTGGTTTTGATGCAGGTTTTTTTAGCATGATTTTTAGAAGTGCTCTTTTATTAATTGTTTGTAGATCACCGTATTTGTTTTAGAGACTTCGGTCGCTTGAACGTGAATAGTACCCTGTATCATGTATGTAAATCCGTGAATTCATCTCAGACAATTGAAAGACAGAGTAGGCACTTGCGTGTATAAGTTCAATCATCAAGCTTCTTTTTCAGAAAGCAATTCGAATTTAGCAGACCAAACGGGTTTGAAAAACATTAAAATTTGTTCTTTATGCGATGAAAATAATAAATTTCTAGCAGAACAAATCAAGATGCCAATATAAGGCGCCTTCAAATATATACAATTCCCCATTGAAAGATAATATAAACATCATTTTCTTGCAATAAGTATAATTTATTTACTTCAACATACATCAGCATTGTCAGAAATAATAATGGTGAACAGTATAAATATATTTGTTTCTAACATAGATGGTCACACTCGAATAGTCGTACACAATAATAGGACGGATACAGTATACTTCGTTTTCAATAATACTCAGCTGATAGTATAGAGTATTCATTTCCACTCGCATGGTATTCTTATTAACTATTCACACTAAGATAACTTTTTATAATTGAGAGGGAGATTTCTGCTGTTTTGATGCAATAGTACGACACTTTTTCATCTCATTGGCGCGGCAGTTGTTGTCGTTGTCTTACTGCCGATGTTATGCACACATATGTTGATCTCGCTGTGGAACATGGTTCCCTTGGGGCAGTTGATGACAACCCATCTGCCATCGTGACAAACCTCGAACTGAGAATTAGACCCGGATAGAGGCCTGATATCTCCGTACACGCACTTCTTATAGCGCTTGAACAAGTTGTTCATGTTCACCATGCCACCCGCGGCGGTAGTGGTAGTGGTTGGCGCTGCGGTTGGTGTTGTTGGCGCAAGGGTTGTCGTTGCCGGTACGTGTGGTGCTGGAGTGGCTCCGGCTGGGATCCACCATGGCTGGGAGTTGCCTGTGGGGAACGAGCCGTAGGACTGACCCTGTCCGGAACCGGGCTTGGCTGGGGTGGGCGGGAGAGCAGTGGTAGTGGGTGGTGGGCCGGCAGGGTAGGGCATGATGGGAGCGGCCGGCATCATACCGGCGGCGGATCCAGAGTTATCAACAGCCCCGGCTGGGATCCATGGGTGGACGGGGGCGTTGGCCCAAGGAACCTGGAGAGCGGGGAATGGATGGGGAAAGTACTGCGAGAACATACTTTGCATGTTAGCAAGTCCGGCCATACTGGGAGGAGCAGGCGTGGGAGCAGGGGTTGGGGCTGGTGTGGTGGTAGTAGTGGTGGCGGGGACGGGAGCAGCGGCTGGGTTCATGTTCATGGCGGTGGCTGGATCCATTGCCCATGGGTTACTGTCGCTCTGCCAGGGCTGGTTAGGGCTCCAGTACCAGGGGTTCTCTGGTGCCCAGGGCTGCCACCAGGGGTCGCCATTATTGTTTTTTTTGGGCGCTGGTGTAGCTGCCTCAGTTGTGGTGGTTGGAGCGGGTGTTGTTGTGGTTGTGGTTGTGGTTGGGGCGGGGGTGGGGTAGTTCATTCCTCCCATCTGCTGGTTGTTGCCATGTTGGTAATAAGAATCAAAGTAACCGTGAGCGGAGTAAGGAGCTGGACCATGAGGTGCGTAAGGGTCTGGATAGGGAGCGTGCCATGGATCATAGGGATTGTAGCTCATTCCGCCATTCATCCCACCCATCATTCCTCCGGCTGGGGCCACAGTGGTAGTGGTAGTGGTAGGGGCTGGAGTGGTAGTAGTTGTGGCTGCAGGAGCTGGAGCTGGAGCAGGTTGGTTGCCGCCATCGGGCAGCATGACCCACTGGTTGCCGTCAAACAGAGCCGGTTTCCACTGCCAATCTTCCCAAGGCAGCCATGGCTTGTTGACGGATTGCTGGTTTTGAGGTAGCTGGTTAGAGGCTTGGTTAATCGTAAATTGTTTCCCCTTTCCCATCTGTATGGTGATTTTTAAACCTGTTGAAGAAGAGCACGGGGTTATTCAATTTGAGCAGCTGGCAAAAGATAGATAGTTATCAGGTTATCACATGAACAAAGTCGCATATTTATTATTCAGCGAAGCGTTGATAAGGGTGATCGAACATAATCAATCTAAACAGGGCTTCACAATTTGTAGTTTTCGATTTGTTTGTTACATCAGTTACTGCACAGATCAAGATCTATAATTTGTAAATGCAGTCAATGTGCGCCCAGCCGGACGTTAATATGTGTATACATTTAATTGTTGAATACATGCATCTGTTATTTGGAAATATCCATTCATGATATTAAAACGCTCAAAAAATCTGAAATTTATAATGACACAGAACACATTTAAACCACAGCGAACGATCTTGAGTCTTGCGAGAATTGATATAATGGATGCTTTCATTAGCCTGGTAAACTGGGTACCTATAGGCGAAAACTCCTCTGCAGCTAAATGTTACACAAATCGAAAAGTAAATTGATTATGTATACTCACTTTTTGAATAGACTTCATAACTGAATAATTCCAACGCGAGAATTACTCCAAATATTAAAAACGTTCTTGTACCGCCCATTTTGAGAAATGAGCAGGACTGGCCAAGTCAGACAAAAGTGGAAAGGTTTGAACACTATAGGAGAGTATCACCGAGCAATCTCTATCATATATAACCTTTCATAAATTGCTACATTTTGTACGAGATATTATCAATTACTATGGGGCCAATCTCATTAGTATTCATTTGATGCTGCACCCTGGCTTTTATGGGCGAGTCGGTGGATACAATGAGAGGCGGGGGCAGGTTGTAGGTTCCGGCGTGCGATGCGGCTGAAATTTTAATTGATGTTGTAATTTAAACCCGCGGGCTTTTCGTTTCATGGTTACGAGCGATTGAAATATGACACTTGTAAACCTGTTTGACCGAAAATAACCAAACGTAACGACTCTGCACTGGATTAATCAAGTTTTACTCATACGTCGTCAAGCTGTTCAAAATTATTGCAATATAGCTGACTGCATGTGAATCCATTTTATCGCAGCAAAAACTAGTAACTAATGAATTTATCTTAATAAATTAGTGCGTGTATACCAATTATGAGCTCTTATATTTCATCCTTTCCTAACTGATTCATTATCACATAATATGGCAACCAATACATGTGTACAGTAATTGTCCACATAATGGAGTCTGTTCTGATGCCTGTGGGAATTTAATTAATTAATGCAAGGTAATGTTGATAATAGTATTCGGCGGCCAATCAGTTATCTAGGCTTACTGGTTGTCATGATAAATAATTATGATATGAATGACCTATCAATTAGCTTGTTCGTCGTATACTTGCAATATTGAATTGTACCCTACAAACTAGATGTCTTCAATATGGTATGGGAATTATGCAAATCGTTCCGATTATTAGTTTAATTGTTAGACAATTAGTTCTAAAAATGTTCGATTCTTTCAATGATCATAACTTAATGATTGCATCCATATAAACCATTTTTTCGATAAATTTTTGAAAGGTAGAAAATATGTTTGGGTTTTCATGAACAGTATATGAAAGTTGGAGGGAACACTATATACGGCACTAGTTGTCACATTAGAATAATAATTCTTTATTTTTTTTCCTAACATGTAGTACATTGTACAGGTTTGTTACATCATATTACTCTCGAGTAACTTTGCGATTGTTGGCGATTGATAATGAGCAATTATTTAGATATCAATATGAAAATTTAATATTGATATAAACTATGATCTAGTTGCCTAGGAAAATTGCGCTATATTACATTCTACTTATGTTTCTGCTTCTGCTAGCATGATCTTATTGTAAATGCTGCCGATTCTCAGGTTTCATTTCTTGTGATCGTGCTTGACATCAAATACAATATTAATACGATAATTTCGGGGACCAAACCCAAAGTTATGCTTTGTTTCGGTTCTTGGAAAGACGTCAAGACTGATTGGGACACCTTCAATTACTTCAGCGTCTGCTGTGTCGGGGGACATCACACCCATCAGAGGAATTGGCTGTTCAACAGCTCTGGTTCGTATCATGGGGAGATTTCCCGACATCTTATCTTCGGATTGCATGTCATCCATCATGTCATCTGTTCCTTCTCCATCATTGTCTTCTTCATTTTCATTTTCATTAGAACTGGTATCATCACCTCTGTCGGCAATTTCAGTAGCCTCATCGTCAGAGTTTTCATCAAAGTTCACCTCGTCTGGCTGTTCTATATCGCCATCGTGACCTGATATTATGCTCTCGGTGCCATCATTTTGACCTTCGTCCTCCTCGTCGCCATCGTTTCCAGAAACATCATATTCGCCTGCATCATCTTCTTCTTCATCAACTACATTCTCGCCTTCGCCCCTCTCATCGTCATCTTCTTCATCTCCCTCGTCCTCAACATCATAACCCACGTCTTCCAATTCTTCGTCTGAGCTGTTATCTGCCATCGAATTTGCTTGAGCAGCAATCGCGGTCATCATTCTGGTCATCAATTCTGTCATAGAGAAAGCCGCTGTCATGGAGTCGGGTAGAGGCAAAACAGGCATTAGTGTATCTGTTCCCATAACATCTTGACTTTCCGCTTCTCCGTCAACCTCTTCGGTTTCTTCCGGCATATCATCGGTACCACCATCGTTGGCATTACCTATTGTATCGGTGGTACTGGACGTCGGCGGACTTGATGTTGTCGTAGTTGTTGTGGTTGTTGTTGTCGTCGAGCTGGCTCCGTCGTCATCAGAGTCTGACTCGGTCTCTTCCGATGCAGCATCCACGCCGTCACCACTAGAGGACGACGTTTCAACAGCATTGTCTTCCATTGTGTCTTCACCGTCGGTGCCAACTGTCTCCTGATTCTCTTCTTCTGATTCCAAGGCAACGGTCGATGCTTCACCTGAAGTTGACCTCGGGATTAATGAGTCGGTATCTTCCGTTACTAGGGCTTCTGAATCGGGTATAACTTCTGATTCTGTGGTATCTAGGGAGTCTGTATCTGAAGGGTAGACGGACCCGGGCCTGAGTAGTCCATGCAGCTTGCCCAGGTTCCTGTGGATGGTCTGCAGGTTGTGGAGACTCTGCAGTGTAGCGTGGGCCGTGTGTAAGAAATCCAGGATCTCTGAGTTATCGGAGCGGCCTAGGTTACAGCAGCCCGTGTCCGGGGAGCAGAAAGTAGTACCATCAGGACAGCTCTGTAGGTAGTACTGACCGTGGACGCACCAGAGGTACCTGTTAGGGTTGCTGGGGTCGGCTCGCCGGGTCCCCTCGTAGCAGGCGGGGCGATAGGTGGTGGGGTCAAACATGCTCACAGGATCGGGGGTTACTCCTTGGAGGTATCCTGTCGATGACGAGAAGGGCGATTATCATATAAATGATAAAAGTATAATGACCATTTTTACATTCACTGATAAATTGATAAATTCCTATGTACATGTCAAGGTCAATCATTGAACGTCCTTTTATTATTTCCAGCCGCCCATTTATCCTCCGTATACAATCAGGCATGTATCACTGCCAAGAAAAGGATGACAAAGCATCTACTAAACTAAACGAAACTTAAATTTACTATGTTTATGTGGTTGAACCTGAATATGGCTTGATTTATACCAGAAGTCTCTAACGTTTAATCTTAATGATTTGTTTAGAACAACTTAAAGTATTAAATGATTTAAACTACCAACCAGACGGCATTGGTGCTACAATCTGTAGTAATGATCCTACTAGGAAGAAGAACAAATGCATCGAATCCATGGTGACACCGCTCGATATAGAATTTCCGACAGTTTTGTGAATTTCTTGTTTTGCATAGAGACGTTTTATAGAGTAAAATTAATAGTCATTTAGAATTAAATAATTAGGTATTCATATTTCGTGCTGGAGAGCCGTTGTGTCATCTGTGTGCCGATATTTTATTGTCAAATAATCGAGTGTTTCTCATAATATTGTCGATATATATGCTCCCTCATGCAATAAACTCATTGATAACTGCCGGTATGACTAGAAAACTGAAAATAGGTTATTAACTCTACATGTGTATGGTACTCGACATATATACAAGTTTTCAAATGACCATGTATGAATATACATATCTTTATCAACAGTCTCATTGTTAGGTAATTAATAAAAAACATTTTGGGATCCTATTTTACGGCGGTCGATACCCTCCGTATAACATGGCTGTAAGCGTGTTAGGCACTCGGACGGTCAATTAGAAGTGACAAGATATCATTTTTATTTTCTGCGTTTGCTACAAAACCATATTTAGCAATCGATTAATAGCACATATTGGCGCTCATGCTTTTCTATCATTATGGTATTTCATTACGTGTTTGCCAAACATCAGACAGAGCTCAATCAAAGAATGATTATGAACTTCGTCACGCGACTATAGCTGCTCTAGCATGTACATCATGTATGCACAAACAGATAGTATATTAATCAATGTAGTGCAGGGTCAAAAAGGCGTCAGTCATCGGTCAATTACTTCAATGCCGTTGCGGGTACAAGTGCATAAATAATCGTAGGTTGCCGGCTGTTGCAAGTGCAATCAAACATATTAACGGTTAGGTTAAGGTCGCAAAATTGAATTGTTAATGCAATATTAGGAAATAAGTCCTCTTCTAAAACAACGTCGGGGAAATTCCGATATGGTGCCCTGTATTTAGTCATTGTATTTTCAATTAATTTAGGCATGATCTTTCACAGCTGAGACCCATGCAGGCTGGAAGTATTAACCCCTCGAATTCGCGCCACGGCTCACAGAGACACCTAGGAGGAGCTTAAGACCCAACATATCAGGTACTACTGGCGGCCTCTAGCGGCTGATGACCATCTGTCGCACTTGCTGCTTAAAGTTACTGACAAAAACACCTGTAACACATCTAAAACATACTTGTACATTTTACGCAACGTTTACTACAATCTAGACTAGCTCATAGTCATTTGGATGTCATTTTCACACGACAATGTGACAGAACATACAAAGCTAGTGTTGCTTGGATCGGGTCACATGATCACCCCCGTTACCAAGAAAACAACTGCGAGCGAAAATAGGGAGTGCAACCGTTCAGTTCGTCGGTGTAGGTGCTTCGTTTTGTAGTAGACTCCGAATAATAGAATAAATGGCGCTTAACAGGTGAGACAACCTTTAATATCATAGAGCGCATCGCTTAAACAAATATGTGACCTGTTAAGGTGAAGAGTTGGAATGTATCTCATTCGATGACATAATAAAATGATGTATGATACAAGTTGATCGCACCTTGTTTCATTCTGACAGATGTTGTGATTAGATTGTGTCAAATAAACGTTCTTGAAAATGTTTGATCTAAATTACGTGTATCTTGCTTATCTGATTAAATATATACATATGGATCTATTCAATATGTTAGAACTCGATGCCTGATACGTATACATTGATAATCGGAGTGTTAACCTAGAATTTAGTTGAGTTGTATTAATTGCAACCGTGCATGTCTAATTGTTGATGTGGAATCCGTGTGGAATACACACTCAACTAAGTTGGTTGGAATCAATCGCTACTTTTTGAATTGTGAGTTGTGATGAGACATTTTTTAAATACAAGGACAATGTTAGAATCGATATACATGTAAATGATAATGATACGTTTCCACTGTGACGAAGGAGGTTTATTGTCGTTTTAGAGTTACAGAAGATGATGTAATTCATTACTGTTCCTTATAAAGTGGGTCTCAGGTCGCCCATAGAAATGCATGGTGATCGATATATCGCGTTTTAGGCTTGCCCCTCGTTGTTATATAGATCATCTGCTGTACTCCCCCGATGAACAAGTTGTACCATAGTAGAGAATACATTTTAATTTTCCACTTTCAGATGACATTGCATCGAGAGAAAACATCGTGACCAAGATGAAGGACAAGGAGACGAAAGCAGCGTCTTCCGTTGATAAATATACTAGACTAGGGAGTGATGAACTGTTAAGCGGTAACTTGGAGAGGGCAACGGAATACTTTGAGACTGCCCTCAAACGCTCCAAACATGCTGATGACGGCTTCACAAGCCGCGTATGTGCGTTCAACCTGGGAGCCGTGTACATTGCCAGACGAGATGCTTCGAAAGGACTGGAGCTGCTGCAGCAAGCCGTCCCTCCCGCCAACACCAAAGATGGTCGCTCAAATGGAGATCTTTTCTACAATTTCGGTCTGGCGTTTGAGATTCAGAATAACAGCCCAGAGGCGGTGAAATTCCTGGAACTTGCCCTCGAAGAGTATCAATCGGAGAGAGACAATGTTCAGATGGTGGCTGAGGTTTCCATGAAACTCGGAATGCTTTACCTGAACGTAGGAAGCAAACTTCAAGCTGCGAGGTGCCACGCAACTGCTGCAGCGAGCTTTCATAAAATACAAGACTTTGGGCAACAGACTTTGTGCTTGTGTCAACAGGGGAGCGCTTTAGTCCAAGCCAACAAGATAGAAGATGCCCTTGAAGTGACTGACAATTGTATGATTATGTGCCAAAGAGTCAAAGACCTCAACACGTTAGGTAAGCCTTCCGATCCATGTCAACTGAATCTAATTCAGTTCCTCTGGTAGTGAATCTTCATATAAAATCACCAGATTTATATAGAAAATCTAAACTTGATACCATAAATTGTCTATTGATAGCTAATGTTTCTTGGCTTTATTTATTTCTTAAACTGATCACGGTGATGGCTTGATTTATCAGTAAAGTAGAAGATCTGACTTTTTCAGGGCGAGTGTATAATGAGTTGGGTTTGATATACACCCAGTGCCGTGACTTCCCTAAAGCTGCCACTTGTTTTGAGTTGGCCTTGCCGCTGAGCAGAACCCCAGGATGTGATAAAAAAAGACAAGCCGTAATAATGCAAAACCTAGGTGCTGTCTACAACTCACTAGGCGACTTTCAGAGATCTCTCACCTTACACGAATCAGCTGGAAACTTACATGGTAAGCGACGCTTGAATTCCCTACTTTCTAATAAGCACAACTGATAGAATTACAGCCATATGTATCAATGTACATGTACATATAGCATATGTATTAAAGGAAATGCATGTATAATGATTAATGGGGCCACTGCAGCTGACGAATCGATACTAGGCATATCATAATGGTGATTCTGATGGTCAAGTGCAGATATTTAATCACAGATTACGTATTGTTTTTTCTTAATTTTCCAACCAACACAGTGAACTTTTGCACCCAAATACTGGAAGTACATGATTTATACCAGTCAGTCGGTCCATTTAACTTCAGTGGCAGTGAATAATCTTAACATTAAGATAAACAAATAGATGTTGTAATATTGTTTATACACGTGTACGGCAGTGAGATACATACCTATTCGTCCTAAACCACCCTTGCATTGGGGTATCTTTATATGTGATTATCGCGAGAGATCCAAGGGCGAGCTTTGTTGCTGTCGTCATGCGTTAGATAAACATTGTGTTCAAGCGCGCATCGATCGTGTAGATTCTTCTTGGAAGCAAGGTCTGGGATACTACAAAAACATACTATAGGCGACATCGAGTCGTACACTCAGCGCGTCATTTGTTTTTGAGCTCATAATAGACAGGTTGACTGTACAACCTGAAATAGTCACTCGGGACTCACTGTTTGCTTGACCAACGCACAAAGCCTCGCGGTGACCACAGGAGATTAACTTAATATCTGTGTACATTTGTAATTTGTTGGCAAGCCACGTATTGAATCAACCGTCAGACAGGTTGATTGCATTATAATAAAGGCCTATTATAAAATCTAATTAATTTCTGTTGAAAATATATACCTGATAGATAC
>JAXGGS010344393.1:36479-51630 GCA_035585475.1 Armandia brevis
GAATACAAATGTGCTCATAAACCAAGGTGCACTTTCACCTCATCCACCCTTTAACACTCTGTCTATTGTTTCCTATACTGTACTGTTCAAGCTTAACTACTGTAGAAATTTGTCGGTCTTACATTTGACAACCATGGTGTTTAGACGAATGCTTGTATTATTATATTATTATTAAACGTAGATGGTGTGTGCTGCATTTCTAGAAATAGTCATTAAATGTGGTTAGGAAATTGAAGTGGTCATTTACTACGGACTACCGAGTACTAATAAGCTGCTGCCGTTATACTAAAGTCCAAAATCCAGGGCATAAGTATTCGTTAAAAAGCACACTTGCCCTATAAATGATATCCCAAGGCTCGATAGTTCAGGTTGAATTATTCAAAACTCAAATTTAAGATAAACATATACGGTAGTAATCAAAAGTAGACAGACATACACGTAACTCAAATTTATAAAATGTCCAGGATATTTAATTTCTCTAGTCAGCCACCGACTCCATCGTGTACTAGGACCCTCGATTAATCATTTACTTACATACAGCTGTGATGAAGAATTCTTTGTGTCTCTCACAGTTTATTCACATATACGTAAATAGCTCCGGTTTTAACTGCGTACACCGTGCATCATTTAGCTATAGATCCACACCAACACACATGCATTAACCATCAGTATTGTGTATGCATGTAAGCTTCGCTGACGTAAACTGGTCCAGTCTAGTTGCATCTAGTTTTTTACAACCACTTTTTATGTAATCCCGATGTAACCTCGTTGAATAGATACGATTACCCAAGCGGCACTAAGAGATTACTCTTTTTACGTGATATAAAGCAATAAAAGGTAATTAGGCATTTCAGGATCCGCCTAAAAATGTTTAGCAGGCTGCCCTTTTTGTTTGCAACTAATCTATGTAAAATTTGTGTTTAATATTCGGACATATAACGTCAGTTATTAGGCTGGCTAAAGCCGGATCAAATGATACAAATGCGCCAAAGGGACGATTTGGTTTCTTCAAAGGCATTGTTCCTTACAAATCCGATTACGCAGCCTCCATTCATGGTTGATTTAGGACGTCTACGTCCGTTTAAGATATTCAATAGTTAGTTCAGCTTGAATATAAATACTAGGGATGTGTCGAACAATGTGATTGCATAACATGCATGTGCCCTGGCCCGCTATGTTTTATTGAAACGCATCTGTTACTACATGTATTGCACCCGACTCGTCATAGGTTTCATTATTCACAGTGTATATTGATACATATCCTCGAATTTGTCATGTTGGTTCGCGTTAGAGAAATTCTATTATCGATCTCTTTGTCTGGATAGTCAGGTGTAGAATACGTACATATTGAGGTAGTTAAGGTCAAATTGAACGATTTGGCAGGACCAATGTTCTGCGCTTGGTAATTATGTCGGTAAGGTTTGCTGAGGTAGCTGATATTGTCTAAGTCAACCTAATGATTGTTAGCGTGACCAGCATTCACCCGTGACACCACAGTTATATTCATTGCGCCCTCAATACTGCTAGATTGTGCGCAGATATTGCGTTGTCTATTCATACCCAAGTTAAGACCGTAGATAATATGTCTGAAATTTGTTCTTTGACCGTAGTCATCGCACCGACAAACTTTTTCAATCTAGCAGTATTGATTTAATGTGCCGTCTTATTCAGAATCATATTCCTACCATATGTGATTTATGTTGTGAAGTCATATTATATGTTTATTGTCATACACAGATGAAATATTTCTCACCATATATTCACACCACATACATTTGTAACATCGTCATCGCTTCAATGGCTGTAATCATCGATATTATTATTACTATATGTATGAATGTGTTTTAGGTACCCATGTGTCCGTGCCTCCAGCTCATACACCCCCCTTATCGAATATTATTTTATTTTTAGTTCTACAACACGCTGTTTTATAAATGTATTATTCGCACAATTACAATTTATTATTTGATTTGATCAATGTGACACATATTTTGCTGTTTCACTCGTTTCTCATTACGTGTTTACTTTTAATTTTTTCAGATGACAAGAGTAAGTACAGTATGATGTGGACTGATGCTAAGTAAAAATCCGCTTGGTGCAGACTTTTCCCTGCTTTGGTTAACTCTCCTCTACACCACTAAATGTCTTTCTGGTTCTGCTAACTACCAATTAACCTGTTATATATAATCCAACCCGCCGACGCTTTGCATAACGACAGTAGAATATTTATGTGTTTTGGCTTGATAGATTACGGTACGTGATCAGCATTGGTTTGGATACTTTTGCGCAAATCTGCGTACCGGTAGTCAGACCAGATGTAGAACTAGGAATTCATGGTCCCGGCCATGTATTCCTATAATAATTTGGATCACGCCATTAGTGCTGTAGTTGCTTCGCACAGATCATAATTATATGGCCTTGGGACATATTAGGGCATCGATCATAATTATCCCGATCAGATATGTGATATGAAGCGATATTAATACGATCTCACCCCACCTATCTAAGGGGGGTCAAGTATTAAATTAAATACATACACATTTTGATTTACGAGCTTGTTTTTTGTATAGAACGTTTCATTTTATTTTACTGTCGTTATCAGAACGTTGGCTGGTCGGGCTCTTATTTAAGTTGCACGTTTTTTGTGTAATTACATGTACATGTACATAATGTGATATGTAAGGGTATTTCTATGCAGCTTAACAAGGGCATCGCACACCTCTTCTGTATCTCACTTAATTAAAACTCATTGAAGCACTCCTTAATATTAAGGCTGCTGTGCCGGTTCAAGTAAGTCAATCGCACCCGTTGCACTTGGACCTTAAACTATTAGACTTAAAGGTATGCGATGCCTTGCCTGACCATTGTTAACATCAATTTCTCCTGCTATTTCTTGCAGTTTTTCGCTGCTCTCTTCTCTGTGTCTCTAACCGCCTGCTTTGTGTGATAATCATCTACTCACCAAAGTACAGGACCGTATACATACATGTGAACGTCTACGTCCATAATTAAGGCAGCCTTACATGTTACTTTCGGTGTGGCTTTGCTGCGTTCTACACTCATCCTGGCCGTCAAAATCAGCTCAGTTTGACCTCATTAAACATCTCCGCTCAGCATGACCTTCTTAATAAAAACTAACATCGAAGGAAGCAAAATGGAAGCAGCCTTATGAAGTACTGGCCAACCAACAGTATTGGCAACTCCTACTGTTCAAGTAAACGCACTACGGTTAACATCACAACGAGGGATTTAAACATTGATAAGGTAACATTCAGAATAACCGGATAACCCATCATAGCACGGATTTACACAACTCCTGGTGCAGAAGGTCATGTCATTCAGGCACGGGATCAAGATGGAGATCCATTCGATAAAACAGGGTTCAACCTGGTGCAAACTCTGGGAGTCATCATACCACCAGGTTCAAAACTAGGACTCTGAGTTTACAAAAGAGGGCATCGCGGGAGGGGGTGTCGAAATTTTCGAACATAAAACTTGTCCAGCGCCTTAAAAATTTGTTATTTATCCCACATGGGGTCGATTACACCGCGAATCCCCTTACCAATACGTCTGATAAGCTGACGTTAGGAGATATCTTTGAATATGCGGTTTTCTACTTTTTGACAAACGCAGTATACCCATGTTTTTTCTACCTCGAGAAAAGATTTCTCTGTCGTGTAGCGCGCGGACAAGCCGTGATATTGATATGGCTCGGCCAATCTTATCTATTTCTGATAATATTTGTTTGCAAATCGCAGCCTAGAAGCAATACGATGGATGTTGTGCGATAAAAAACACGTCACTCACAAACATCCTTTGTTAAATTATGACTGATTTATGTGGATAGAAGCAGATAGCCATCCTTCTGTTATCGAGGGTTAGCGTGTAAATTGTTTTACGATTGTCCACGTCATACTATCGCTTGAATAATAGCATCCTAGACGTAGTAAATTCTCCAGCACCTTGCATTATGCGACAGAATACACTTGAGAACTTTTGAGAAGTCATTCTGACGTTTTTCCCCGTGATGTATAGAAACTATTGCGTCAATACCCACTCCTACCCGCCGTATTACGTATATACTCGCTAGATTAATATAAAAAGTAGCCATCACGTCATGTTGATGTTATATAAATGGCACTTTGAACAACTTTGCTACTTCAGTACCACTCGCTCAATGATCCCTGAGTGGTCCGTCTCGTACTTTTAGAAAATCAAGACGCGCTGAGCAATCGTGTAACATGTACCTCTTTCACGTGCTTTAATTCTGTCCTTGTGCCAACTCCCGTTCAATCATGCTCTGCGCACGCTTTAATGCGACCAGCAAAATGCAGGAATGGGCATGACATGTGCTCTCAATAGCTTTCAAAGAAACAATGCAGGTAGTAACGACACTAGTATTGTGGTCGTCTATGCGTCCCTACCAATCACTAAGCTACCGCATGGTCAGCCTTCGCCAACCGAATCACTTTTAGTGCATTAGCTTATCATAAACGTGTTGGACCAGCTGATTACAGAGCAGGCAAATTTATCCCGATAACGGGGTACTGATTCAACCGACAATCTCCCACCGATTACCTCTGGTCACTACCGAATACCAGTATACTACCTGTGTTGACATCCCTGGCCTTTGTATTGATATTGCACAGAAAATAAACACGATATTTTTACTTTAATTACCCGCTATCAGTTCAACCTTGTCACCGGCTTTTTGTAGTACCTTTAGAGCGAGTACATATGATAAGATCGATGTATATTTGGATTAGTTAGGAATTACTTGAGACGCACCAGCTATGTACATGTATATCGTATTGAAGTCAGCTTTAATGATATTATATATTCAGATATAATATTCGTAGTTTCGCACAGGCTTCTGTTGATTTTATACTTGATGACCCAATCAATACCATGTTGGCGATTATTTGATTATTGTTAAACTGGCTTTTTCACAATGCGCTTGATTTCTACATTAGCTTGATATGGCGCACTCATTGTCTAATGATAAGTAATTGTTCATGTTGATGACGGTGGTCGCTTGCAAACAACCGCTTTATCGGTCATACAATACTCGGATAAAGGGGCAGCTTGTTCTAAAGCAAAATCAACTCGCTACTCTACTCGTACAATGTATGTGATATTATATGTGAGAGGTATGTACATGTAGTACTAAACGTACACTGTACCAGGAGGCTTAATGCAGCACTTGTGCAATTTACCATGGTTACGTGTATTTGATATCGTTTTCATCATATCAGTGTTCGGTGTACATCTAGCCTATCCATACCCAAACTCGTGCCTTGACAGTCACTACTCGTCTTTTCAACTGAAGGACTCGTAATAGTAAAATGGCCCCGATTGACTCTTCAGATTCGATCTCGTAAAAATCCGACAGCCCTAGATTATGTGAGCGCACGCACGATACACTATAACTTCACTACTTGAACTTCTGCGTGATGACATCGATGACGGACGTATACTACTCACGACACACACAATATTCGACACGCTATACAACTGCCCACTACTCGTCCGGCTGTGTGTGGATATAAAGATGGCTGAGCTGCATGTGTAACCTAGAGTCTCTCCGTGTCTTTGTATTTCAGGCGCGGCTGTAGATACCCCAGTAGAACATCAAAAAGCCCGTGAAATCAAAGGTGAGACGTTTTACCCCAAGCTTCCGCCGTTTACCAACCCGAATTAAAGACAAGACTCCCCCTGCTATCTTTTCAGCTACTCCTCACACTGTAATCATTGAGCCAACCATACAACCAGTTTATTTAGTTGCTGGAGACACTTTGAAGCTAACTTGCCGTCAAACTGTGGGTTCTGGTATGGTGTGGACTAAGAATGATAATCCGATAAGTACCACAAAAGGGAATCTGGAAGAGCACGGTTTTGTTGTTTTTACTTGGGTCGACGGCGGGCAGCAATTCAGCACACTTCAAAAAGATAAAATAGCCTCTGTCGATACCGCCAAATATGGCTGCCAGCCCGTCGGTCGCCCAAAAAATGAGGCATACATGACCGAAGTTACCGTGAGCACCAGTAAGTAGCCAGTCTCCGATTTTTTCGCCCCACCTAGTGAGCAAGTGATACACTACATTGGGCACGTTTCCATTATGATCCTCCAGATGGACATTTTCTGTTCGAGTTGTGTACCTTTTGAGTTTTTGAACTGCAGATCAGATCATGTTTTGTTCCCCCGTAGGCCATACGTTCTTCCATAAGCCATGAATGAGTGGATTTGAGTTTGCAATTACAAAGTACCTCCTTTTTGAGTAATGTTATTATGAGTATATTAGTATAAGAAGCCAGTTCATCTCTGCTTTTTGAGTTTTAGATCTAAGTTGTAGAGATATATAAGTGGTTTTTAGCTACGTCAAGCACCTGTGTTGTCTCCGTCTTTCACAGTTAAATGTATTCAGGCATGGTAGAGTTCGTTGGGAGCCAACATTGACCTGTTTTCTCAACAATTCACAGTTGTGTCACCAACATGGAAGCCAACATCATTTAACATTTTACCCCATTTTCACCACAATGATAAAGATGTACAGACCATCAGCGGTACAGTTTAACTAACTTAGGATTCCAGGTTTCAGTCACCATGAGACGGTAATCAATGTAAATTATTGGCTGAAGGCACTAATCTTAATGTACGAATGTTTTGCGTTTCGACTAAAGAGCATACGAATGTTTTTTGTATGATTATAAACAGTCTCTGCTGGCTTCCAATCATTTTGTGACATTTTTGCTACTAGTATCTTCTCCCCCAGCCTTTAAAACCCAGCTTTTATTGTCCCATGGTACTACTTGCAGATTAGCATGCTCATACTATTTTTACTCTACTTCTTACTAACAGTCGTCGATTTTTCAAATTTTGCTGATCACAAAGTCAGTGGCGGATTTTTTAGGTCACGTCGAGTTCATTAGAAATCTGTTACGCTTCAGTTGAACATCACACACTTGTGGCAATGTAACATGTGGGTTGTTTCTAAATATGCCGGAGCATGATCCATGAGTTTTCTACTACTAATCATAAACTACTATCCGCTACTGAAAGTGATAACGTCGGTATTCTAACGCATGTGTTTTCATATAATCAGATTTTAGGAGAACAGTACATACGCATGGTGCATTCGGTGTAATTGTATATTTCTTGGCACTTAGTGTAAATTGAAAAAGTATTGATTTAGAACTCTTTCTGTCTGCTATCTTAACTGTTTAAACTATCATAACATGTTTCCGTACAAGTTCTGCTCAATTCTGAACATTTTCTTATATGTAAGTCCTTTTATGACTTTGCTTAAACACTAATGAATGCCTTGGAGAAGTTTTGATCTCTTCCAGACAAACTAGTAGTATATGTATATGACATTGCTATCGTTAGAGTAAGTTTACCAGGAACTAAAATCCCAGAACGATGCGCCATTAAAGGGGCTCTACTCACACGTGGTTTCTGTTTTATAGTCGAAGCCAAGGGATTTACGTTGTACGGATTCAACAGAACCGCCACGCTGCAGTGCGTCTTCACCGGCGAGGATGAGACCAAGCCCATCCAGTGGTGGAGAGAGGGCAAGGAGCTCGACCTCGAGAAGGGATCCGACGAGAACGAGGATCGCATGAAGTACACCGCCGACAAGAAGAACAACACCCTCACCATCATCTACGTCGGCGAGGACGATCTCGGCGAGTACGAGTGCGTCTTCATGATGGCCAGCGGCGTCAACTTCACCAGTACTGTTCTATTGGAAGGTGCGCTCACGTTCATTCATTCTATTTCATAATTGTTCACAGATACTGGGTAAAGCAAACGTATGAAATGTTTCGCTGAACTTCTGTGCAATAAAGTAAATATACGTGCATAATGTTTTACAGATATTATTATCAAAAGGTATGCAAGCTATCGTTCGTCGATTTATTTTTATTCCATGTGTATTCTATCTTGGCAGCCGAACCCCGTGTGCTCAAGTTTGCTAAGTCTAAGAACCTCGTCCAGGGTGACCCCCTCCAGTTAGATTGTCATGCTTACGGACATCCCGAACCCACCATCCACTGGGAAAAGGACGGAGTTGTCATCAACTCCACTGACGATCGCGTATCCTTCAAGGTATTATATTACCCTCCTAATATTCCAGCATCTTTATTCCACATTACCAATACAGTACACGTACATGTATTTCATCCAATTAATGTTGATGATACGATTGGCTTTGTTTGTTGCCATCGATGAAGCCTCAACTCAATTTTAAAAGTTTGTTTGTAAGTTTGCTATTTTTGTATGAATGAATTGTGGTAAAATCGTTTGATGAGTTATTTGATTGATTTGTTTTATTTTGTAGGACTATAATGGACTGGAGAACGCCACTCTGAGGATTGAGGACCTTGACTACCCAGACCGGGCTGTGTACACGTGTGTCGCTACCAATGAACATGGATCTGGAGAATCAGAGATCCTCGTTAGAGTTAAAGGTAAGCAGCATACCACGGTAATGTGAGCAATAGTAGAACACAATTAGGTTATGGTAGTATGTGAATATCATATAGCGGTGCCCCATTAATTGTCTGCTGATCTCAAATAGAATTAAACATACCGAAGCCATGTGGTTGTTGATTGAACTCGGGCATGTATACGTATTGGTGCGCATTGCATGATCAGGTGTTATTAAATATTATTCTACAGTTGATAACCCTTGACATTCCAGATAAACTTGCCGCTCTATGGCCATTCCTTGGTATCTGTGTTGAGGTAGCTATCCTCTGCATCATCATCTTTATCTATGAGAGGAGACGTGCCAAGCAGATGGAGGAGGAGGAGAGACGCGAGGAGGCCGATCATTTGTAAGTAGCTCTGCGTACCATATTCGCACATTATGTCGATATTAATAAAGTGCAGCGCCCAAAAGAACAGTCTCCTATAGAGAATCTGTTCAAATCTGAAGTAATCACTTATGTCCGTTTATTAGGACCAAATGTCGCGTTTTAAAGACCAATGCTAGATTTATTGACAATTATTCCGATTTACCCAATATTTTCATTAGAACGCGAAAGACTCGTCAAAGGGTAGGAGATCACTGTAAGTTAATGTACCGTGCAGATCCCCAAGCTTTCCAATGCTTACATGTACATATATATCTGCATATAGGATACACCATACAAATAATAACATTGTGTCGTCCCAAATGTACTCCAACGGTTATTAGCCAGGGCCATTATAATTGTTTAGTTAAAACCAGTCTGTTCAACATTCAATTTTTTCTGTTTGCTTCTAAAATGTAAATTGCTGCAATTTATTATATTTGCATATTCTTGGTTTAATACGTACGTGCTGAACGTGTTAAACGAAACCATTTTTAATCAATTTCAGTTGTTTGTACTACAACTTTTCGTAATTATAACTACATGTAAATATGCATACCCGGTGGTAATCTCTTGGTTTTATCCTTTCAGAACCAACTCAAACGACCACAAAGCAAATGATGACGTGAGGCAACGAAAAAACTAATTCATTTGTGACGTATGTGTGTGACGTATGCCTGACGCTACCATCTCATTACTCGAGTTCAATATACAACATGTGATTCCAAACATCGGGAGAGTCACGTGATAGTCATGTGATGTTGTCGCGTGGTCATCACATAACTCTAAAAGCACAAAAACGCTATATCAACGTTTGTTGGTATGAATTTGAGTGATGAGAGCGTGTATGATTGGAGCTTCACTATACTAAACGAGTCAACAGCTCATCGGTTGTGCGTTTTTAAACATGACTCAACAAATAAATTAAATAATCATCTGTTTATTAAGAAATCATGTCGTGATGGTTCCACGTATAAAAACATCACCATTGCTATAAATATTTGAGATACATCATGGATGTATGCTCATTATATGACAACATTGTATATCATGAGAATTCCTCTTCTTTCTTCATTAATTTTATGTGATGTGATTTGATTACATGTATTTGGATTTGTTGCCGCTTTATCATTTCTATCAGACATAACATCAGTAACGTAGTATATGTGTTTTAAAAAAAGAATATTCAAATATTACTTCGCACATATTTCAGTATTGTGTATTTCCATGAATGAATGCCCACTGATAGCATATATATGACATATAGTTTACATATAGATACGTGTGATTTAATTCCTTGACTGGTGGTGGTTAGATCGTTAACCACCATCGTCATTATGCGCTATGCAGCCTGATATGTAAATAATTATGTACAGAGCAGATAACTAACCATAAACTGTACACTTTTTATCAAGTATGTGTCCTCTCAGTGTTTCCTGTGCTAGTCTCGTAGACGGTGCAATCACAGATATATTAAGCATGTGTGTAGAGCACTTAGTTCCTGCCGCAGATGAATGTGGAATGATCAGTTAGTACTCGCAAGCTTTATGATATATACAGCAAGCACTTTGTACACGGCCCATAATCAGCAGATACAACGTATTATTTAACTGTCTCTTTAACACTCACAGATACGTATATACCTAATAAGTGTACCAGGAATGTGGCAAAATATTTTCTTTCTCTATTCGATGTTGGTTAGACGATTTGTACATTTTTATCGGTGTGTGTGTTAGATATTACTGAACGTATTACCGGCATACCTAGATGTACCGTAGTGTCGCAAAAATCACTGTTTCAAAAGTTTTTTCATATCAGCTTGTTAGGTTTTTGTCAACCCCTCGTGTGATTACAACCCCCCGTTACCGAGAAGTTACGATGTACAGTGCTGAAACTTCTCAACTGATTAAATGTATATTTCGCGAAGGTGCATTATTTGTTCATGATGTTCAGGGCATGGCAATTGTACTGTTATACTACTAATACAACTCGTGTATTATTACCTATACTACTACGGTTGCGTCTTGTTGGTCGCTATACAGATATGAATATGTCTCGAGAATGGGCAATGTTGTTTGTGAGAAAAACAATAGATGCTAGCAGTCCCGTTAAGGAGTCAACAGGGACACTAAGACGATATGGTCGCTGTTTTATTGCCTATTTAACAGTTAATGTTTATTTTCTTTAATTTCTAAGATTTATTTGCCGATGGCAGATTTTGTATGTTTTATGTAACTATATAGGTTTATACTTTTTCGTATAAAAAGATCACGTATGTAATGAGCGTAATAAGTGATGTGTATTCGGTTGAAATTTCAATCATGTTCCAGTTTAATTAAAACAAGTATTTCCGCCTAGATTTAAAAACATGTAACTTTCTCTCGACCAGGAAGTCTGATAAAGATATAATTTTGATGCATAGTTTCGTTTTATTACATCATCATGTAACAAAATACAACCTTTTGTGAGTTTCAGCAAAGGCGAGTGACTTTAACATGTGACAGTCGTAAAGATGATTTGTTTAAATTTGAGTGCATGAAAATGTACTAAATAATGATGTATCATTTGTATGAAATTGTTACGCCAATAAATTATACTCAAATTAAATCGCAACGAGTACTTTTCATTGCACTGTTTTACATTTTAGCGCGTATAAACTTGTAACCTATTCGTTCATAATATACAGGATTAAGGTAATACCAAGTACTTAAAACGGTCCTCGCCAATGAAAGAAAGTACATTGTACATCGTTGCATATCCATCCTGATGGCGGATTAAAATTCCATGTGCGATTTCCTGCATTTATGTATATCTATTCTGAAAGAAATAATTATCCATCAGATGCTTACACTTGCGCACACCTACATTCAATGGAATGTGTGAACATTATTCAAGTTCTTGTTTGAAAGGGGGTTAAATAGTGTATTCAGACCTGTGTGATGTTTACAATATATCTCCATCGTCAGGGTCATGTGCTCGATTTTAAATGGAGGAGGAATTATTCTTGTGGAAAAACTGTACTAGGTCACAGTCATAGTTTTAAACAAAGCACTCCGCAGCAGAAACCTATATTTTTATCTGGATTGGCCCTGCGCCGCGTATTCGGCCTTATCTCTCCTACCATACGCCGTATTCGGATTAACGATAACTTCCTTCTCGATATATCCAGTGGTTTAGTTCTAGACAGTTTCAATGATGGGAGGCTGCGTGTTGATAACTTGTGTGCTAACTTTGATTCTGTGCACTGTAAGTATAGATTCACTATTGCACCAATATTCTTCCCATATTAGACCTACATTTCTAATTTTCTATTAATGTATAATAATAGTAATCGATTAGGCATCGTATAGACATTATCTTTGGTCAGAGACAACATAAGCATCGATTTAGTTATGTTAACGTGCATAAATGTTTATAATTTGTAATAAGCCAGTACATAGATTTTGGAACTAGTGATGCGCTTATTTGGAGACTACGCGCTTGAATTGAATTGAAAAGATTTATTACCGCGCTTTAAATTTAAAGTATAACTTTGCATATACAGCCCCCTATATAGATTTCTCCTTTCTTAGGTCCATCGAACTGACGCAGACGGTGTGATCTCAATACGATTTATAGAGTTTATAAACCCAGGCGGCAAGGGAGATAACGGTCACTGTTGTGATGGTAAATTTCTATTCTGCCAGAGGAGAGGTTGTGATCATGAATTCACGATCTGCCTGGATGACGATGACAAGTGTGTTGCATTTGTACGATTTGTAATATGAAATAGTAAAACAAAACATGAGAAATACATATGAAACGCGTTCGTGTGAATTAATGTCTTGAGTATTTCAGGCCCGGGAATTTTGACCAGTGTTACTTTGGGAAATATCAAACCTACCGAATTAAGAACGAGGATGTGAACAATTTTGGATCTAGTATCGGCGGAGTTGTTAATCCGATGAGTTTTGAGGTTTTAGGAGGACCGATAGTAAGAAAAATTGTTTTCACTTTCGTTGTGGTTGATTGGGCTCGGTTGATCATCCAAGCAATCGTTACCAAGTTATTACATTTCATCAACTCCTCCTCTATATCCCACCACTGCAAATATCAATAATTGGCATTTGATTTGACTGTCTTTTTTTTCACCCACCCCCAGCTAAACGCGACATTAAAGGTGAACGTCTATGACGACGATAGAGGAATAACAAAGGATGACTTTGTAGACTACCTAGAAATGAAAAACATCACACCAGAAAGTGGGAACACCGTCGAATTGAAGATTGAAGCTCGGACAACGTGAGCAGACAAATCAAACATATTCATGTTGCATAGCATTGAAAATGTTTGCTGTAATTTCTGTTGACACCAGTTCTACGCATGTAACTAGATTTATTGTATTTTAGATTAAGGATCGCTGTCACAGTAACCTGTAATAATAATTGGTTTGGGAAATTTTGTGAGACTTCGTGTGTTGCTGTCACGGGGGATCATTACACATGCAACTCTAACACTGGAGAAAGGATTTGCGATGATGGTATGGGAACTATGTCTATTTATCAGCCCGAATTTATGAACATGTGACGGTATAACTAACTAATATCAATCGACTATACCACCAAACATTATAAGTTGCGTTTATTAAATTACAGGGTGGACGGGATCTGATTGCAATGACCCAACTGACCCTTTTGTGGATAGACGTACGTGGTTATCATATTCCAGATATATTAATTCGTGACGTTCATATTTTGCACCATTCGCGAACAATGGACACTAGCTTTAAACCTAATTTATTTTTCAGCGAACGCTGACTGTGATCGGCTGGTGACTCATGGCGGGGTGAACTCCTCAGGTCGCTATGACATTCACGTAGGTGACATCGACCCCTTCTCTGTCTACTGTGTGGTCACCGATGAGAAGGAGGGATGGACTGTGATACAGCAGAGATTCACAGGCAGGGCGAACTTCACCAGAAACTGGCAGCAGTATAAACAAGGGTTCGGAGATCGGGATGGCGACGGAGATTTCTGGTTAGGTTTGGAAAAAATTCACCAGATAACCAGACATCGCAGGTACATTAATATATTGCTCAGAAAAGTTTCGAACAAATGAAATTCCTTTATTTTCCCTATAAATGATATAACATACTAACGAAGACAATAAGTATGAAATTTAAGGCTCAAACTGTAATTTTAATTAGGTATAAGCTGAGAGTAGTGTTACAGATCGGAGATGCTCAGGGGATGTTTAAGGAGATCTACGCGGATTATGAATATTTCACCGTAGCTTCAGAAGGAGAACGGTACAAACTTCACACCGAGGGTTACTCGGGGACCGCCGGTACGACATGATAAAACCGACGACCGTTGATCATCTTGGGCTATACACGTATTTTAACAGTTCAACTTTCACAACCATTCTATTTTTACAGAGGATTCTTTGGGTTTTGATGGATTTGGAGGCACGAGGAATCATGAAATGATGGCTTTTAGCACGTATGATCAAGATAACGACCAGTGGCCTGATGGAAACTGCGCTCGGGTGCGTAGATTGTTCTAGAAAAGAGACATTTCTTCAGAAATAGTCTAAGTTGTTATTTCGATTTGATGGTCAAGAGCCCATACGCCAGTTTATCTTGCATTTAATCATAATTTGAAACCACACGAATATAATCGAATACCTTGGAGTTTTATCCCATTTATTAATTTTAAATGAAAATACAGTGAATATGATTGTAATGTAGGTATACCAGTCGGGTTGGTGGTATAATGATTGTTTCTGGTCTAACCTGAACGGAGAGCCGCGCTGCACCGATGCCTCTTGTATCTCCTGGCACGGATATCTCCTACATAGGGACGAGACGATACATGTAGCCGCCATGATGATTCTACCGAACCCCAGATTCTAATGTTGCGATATACATACTGTGTGCAGAGACGAAAATGCATGGACATATCACTTAAATGTAAGATCACATCAAACTAGTTGATTGTATATCAAAATTATAAAGATAATCCTTTATCTGTAGTTAGTTGAATTGAAACAAACTATCCCTCCTGCATATATATTTTTCAAAATAAATAATCGATATATCTATAGTTCGGGAGTTATTGTTAGTGTACCGGTAATATATTCTCTTTGATGGATAAGTTACAATGCGGTTAAATGATCGAGGCATGTTATTCAGGCAGTTATTTGAGATAGTCACAAAAGATGACATATCGGACAATTTATCGTCACGAAAAGGATGCAAATGCGTTACAAAGTTCACAATTGTCAATTACATATTATTTGGTTGTGTGCACGCATT
>JAXGGS010344394.1:0-20171 GCA_035585475.1 Armandia brevis
TTATGGTATCTTACAAGATATTCTGCAAATAAATATTTTATAAAATTCTTAATGGAGGGATTATGGTTCAATTACCTAGAAAAATTATCGTAAATACAGCGATTGGATTAGGTGCGCTGTGTCTATTTCCAATGGCTTTGGCTGAAGATCCATATCTAGCTAGAAATCTTGCGGCAACCTGCGCTAATTGTCATGGCACCAATGGGAATGCAGTCAAAGGAGCTATTGAAAGCCTAGCGGGCATGGATAAAGCAAAATTTCTTGAAACAATGAAAAACTTCCAAGATGGCACGAAGCCCGCAACAGTGATGCATCAGATCAGTAAAGGCTATACAGATAAACAATTAAATCTTATGGCAGATTTCTTTGCCAACCAAAAGTAATAAGGGGAGGATCATATGAATACAAGTAGAAGACAATTTATTCAGTCGGTCGGAGCTGTGGGTGGCGTTGCCAGTGTTTCAGCGTTGACAGGATGTGCCAGCTCAATGGGATTGGCAAAAAATGGCCATGTGGTGGTGGTCGGTGGTGGTTTTGCAGGAGCGACCTGTGCTAAATACTTACGCATGTGGAGCGAGGGCAAAGTAGCGGTTACGATGATTGAGCGTAATCCAGCCTTTGTATCCTGCCCAATTTCAAATTTAGTGATCGCAGGGGAGAAGTCAATTGATGACATCACGGTGGGCTATGATCAATTAAAAAGCCGTTGGGGTGTTCGTGTGATACAAGGCGAAGTAATTCGTGTAGATAATGATAAACGTGCCGTGGTACTGGCAAATGGTGATGTAATTCAATACGACCGTCTAGTGGTGGCACCAGGTATGGATTTTATGGAAGGAAAAATTCCAGCGCTATCTCATCAAGATGCATTTAATGAGATTCCTCACGCATGGAAAGCAGGCCCGCAGACAGTGCTACTACGTAAACAACTGGAGTCCATGAAAGATGGCGGCGTTTATGCGCTTTCAATACCTCGCGCCCCTTATCGTTGCCCTCCAGGACCTTATGAAAGAGCCTCTTTAGTGGCCAGTTACTTCAAGCGCTATAAGCCTAAATCCAAAGTACTGGTCTTGGATGCAAATGAAAAAATTCAATCAAAGGGAAAGCTTTTCAAAAAAGCTTGGGATGATTATTACTCAGGGATTTTGGAGTACCACCCCCAATCTGAATTGATTGATGTGGATGTGAAAAACAAAGTAGCTAAACTAGAATTTGAAAGCATTAAGGCAGATGTACTTAATGTGATCCCCCCTCATCGTGCAGGCAATCTGGCATTTAGCGCAGGCCTGAAGATGATAAATAACATGTGGGCTGAGGTTAATTGGCTGACTTTAGAGTCGGTAAATATGCCAAACATTCATGTGGTGGGCGATTCGGTTTTCCCTGCTGCAAAAATGCCTAAATCGGGTCATATGGCAAATCAGCAAGCAAAAGTAGCCGCAGCGGCGATTTTGAATCTGCTGGAAGGAAAAGCACCGAATCCTGATCCCGTGGTAATGAATACATGCTACAGCTTTGTAGATCCAAAGAATGTGGTTCATGTGACTTCGGTGCATCGCTACAACGCAGAAAAGAAAACTTTTGATCCAAACCCAAATCACTCGGGTGGACTTTCAGTAGCGCGCAATCGCTTAGAAGGAAAAATCGCATTGAGTTGGGCGCAAAATATCTGGGCAGATATGTTGGGCTAATTCAGCTACCGGATGCCTTTGTTTTTAAAGCGGAATACAGATTTGTATTCCGCTTTCTTTTGGAGTACTGTGATGACGCACCTAATGATTGGTTTGATCTTACTATTAGGAATATTTGGGAATGTTCGTGCTGAGGTCAGCGAAGAGGATGTAACAACGGCGCTGGAAATAGTTCGGGGTGAATGCTTTATTTGTCACGGAGTGAATGGCGAAAGCTCTTCACCGATCTATCCGCGTTTGGCAGGACAGCACGCCGAGTACATCGCCAAACAGCTGGCTAATTTTAAATCGGGTGCACGTGCAAGCGATACCATGCAGCCTCAAACCGAAGAGCTGACGCCAGAATTGATGGTAGCTATTGGTCAATATTATGAAGCGAAGGAAAGCCCACCTGCAGATATTGCTGATCCTAACCTAGCAGCCATGGGACGAGATTTGTTTCATAAAGGGAATGCGCTTTCAGGCGTGCCTGCTTGTACGGCCTGTCATGGAGAAAAAGGATTGGGTACTTCTCTGATGCCAAGGCTTGCAGGGCAGAGAGCAAATTATGTGGAAAACCAGCTCAAGAATTTTAATAAGCGAGTGCGTAGCAATGACAATGAAGTGATGCACTCAATCGCCAGTAAACTGACGCCGCAAGAAATACATTCATTGGCTGAATATATTAGTGCTATGCAGTAAATTTAGCGGCGTTGGAGTTTATTTTTTTGGCTTGAGCGAAAGTGCGGCAGAATTAATACAATAGCGCAGACCAGTAGGCTCAGGCCCATCAGGAAAGACATGCCCAAGATGAGCACCACAATGCTCACAAATTACTTCCGTTCGTTCTCTGCCATAGCGAGTGTCTACTTCTTCTTCAATATCGGCCTTGTTAATGGGTTGAGTAAAGCTTGGCCATCCACAACCTGCATCAAATTTTGCCTGTGCCTCAAAGAGTGGTTTGTCGCAACACAGGCATAAATAGGTTCCGTCTTCAGTGGTATTCCAATATGCGCCAGTAAATGGGGCCTCAGTACCTTTTTCTCGTGTTACGTGGTATTCCTCTTCGGAAAGTTGTGCACGCCATTCTTCGTCAGTTTTTTCAATTTTTGCCATGTGGGTTCCTAGAAGTCCGAAGTAAGGATTGCAGGGTATCTCTGTAAATGCGTTGGGGTTCTCAAAAAGGTAGCAAAGAAAATACGCTGCATTTCAATAGATTTAATATTACCTCTGTTTTTGAGGTAAGTTACCCTCCATGATGCCTAAATGGTGCAATCCTTGCTTTTGTAAGGCAGCTAAAACCATGACCACCGATTGATAGTCGGACTCCAAACTGGGGAGTAGATGAATCTTTGGTTGAGGTGTTTTCATTGACTCACGATAAGCTCTGGTTTCTAACGCAAGACGATCATGCAAGATTTCGCCATTCCAGAGGATGGTGTTGTCTTGAGAAATAGAAATGTTTACGGTGTTTTGTTGAATATTGGTGGGAGATTCTGCACGATCCGTATTGATGCTCAGCTCATGGGTTTTTATCGGAATGGTGATTATCAACATGATCAACAATACCAGCATTACATCAATAAGCGGTGTGGTATTTAGCTCCATTATTGGTGCATCAGAATGAGGAGTGAAAGGGTATTTATTCATGACCAAGATTTATTAAGGAGATGGCGCTATGCTCAATGAAATTTTGGTGACGCCTGCTTCCTTGATGGTGGAGAGCACTTGATCAATAAATGCATAGCGTACGTATTTATCTCCATGCAATTGGATGGCTGGTGCGTTTTCGTGCATCATGGTTTTTTTCAGCTGCATGCGCAATGCCTGCACTCCTACTAATGGATGATTGTTCCAATAGAGCTCTCCTTCTTGACCAATTGTAAGAATAATGCTTTTTCCATTACTTTGTGGTGAGGATAGATGCTCTTGCGGTAAATTGACAGGCACTGTTTTCAAAACCACGGGGATCGTGATAAGAAATATGATGAGTAGCACCAACATAACATCAACGAGAGGAGTGCTGTTGATTGAGGCAATAAGCTCATCATCACTGATCGCTCTCGTCTGGCGTCGTCTATATCGTGCCATGGCTACTTCTCTTTTACCGCCGAAAGCACTAGCTCTGCATGAAGTCGATCACCATACGCCCTAGCCAAATCAATGATTCTACGATTTCTTCTCAGTAACCAGTTGTAGCATAAGACGGCAGGTACGGCGACGGCCAATCCAATCGCAGTCATGATGAGAGCCTCTCCAACGGGCCCTGCAACTTTATCAATGGAAGCTTGCCCTGAAATGCCTATGGCAGTGAGGGCGTGGTAAATTGCCCATACGGTGCCAAAAAGCCCTACAAAAGGCGAGGTAGAACCGATGGTTGCTAGAGTGGACATGCCACTTTGTAGGAAACTGTAGATGCGGCCAATAGCCTGATCTACTGCGGTTGCAATCCATGTATCAGGATCAAGTTTGTGATTACCTTCGATTTGTTCCAGAGCATTTACCCCTGAAACAAAAATGTCCTGATAAGGACTTGTTGGATACGATTCCTCGGTCTTTGCAGGTAGTGCATTTTTATTGATAAGGAGTTGCTGTCCGTATCGTAAAAGCGCTCTTTGTTCTAATAATTTAAGAATGGTGACATACCAAGTGATGAGAGACATAACTCCCAGCAAAAGCAAAACACCTCGGGTGATTTTGTCTCCTTGTTGCCATAGTGCTTTGAAGCCATAGGGATTGGCCAGAGGTAGACTGGCAGTGTTTGAAACCATTTTTACTTGCAGGTTTGATTGACTGCTTACCTCATTTTGTGCAATGGCTTGCTGGCTTAGCATGAGGAGCAAAAATACCGCTGCAACGCATGTGAGTAAAACCCTAATGAGTCGGTAGTGAGTGAGGGATTCCAATTTTTTCATATATTTCTCTATTCAAGATTAAACGCAATTTTTTTCTCTAAGATGGCTTCATGTAAATTTCTATCGCATTGGTAACGCTTGAGCGCTTCAAGCACTTCTTCTATAAAAGCTGAGCGAAAGGCAAGTGGGATTTTCTTAAATTGCACACCGACCATTTTAGAAAACTTTCCCTCAATGGATACCTTGAAGTGTACAATGAGAACTCCTTGAATGCCCGCATTTAATGCTCTTTCTGGATATTCAGGTGTGGGGGTGGCCGAGCAAGCTTTGCCGGCTTTAATTTTTCCTGTTGAGCGCTTTGGCGCTGGAGGAGGTGAAGCGGGTTTGTTGGTTATGGCGGTGCTTTTGACGCTTTGATCAATTGGCGGAGAAGGTGCTGCAAGTATTGGTGTAACCGGTTTTGGAAGCGCCGAGCGTTGCTTTTTTTGAGGCGAAGCGTTTTTTTTAGAAAGCTTTTTGCGCTTAGTTTTTATAGGAATTGGAGCAGGGTCTGGCAAAGTTAATGGCGGCTCAGCATTGGTTGGAGGTGATGCTGTGAGCGCTGGTTTTGATTCAAGGAGTTGTACCGTTATGGCGTGAGAGGGTGTTGGAGTTTCTTGATGTGATAGCTCTGTAATTAATCCCCACACAACCAGTAAATGCAATACCGCAACCACGACAAAGCTAAAAATTCGCTTTCCAAAATGATGTGCGGTGAAGTGGGGCATTACTGGTAGGGTAGCGGACAAACACTAAGAACCGTGGTTTGAAGATTGTCGCGTCAAATAGGTAAAACACTGATTTTACTGCGCTCAAAAGAAAAACCCGTGCATGAAATATTGGGCAGCAGAGGTTTTATGAGATAGGTCGTGGAATGTAATGTGATAAAAGCAATGTAGGTGCTTTATCATCTGCAAAGTATAGGGAGCTAGAGGTGGAGTATTTACGGCATTATCGTAAAAATAGAATTGCCACCCCTTACGATTGAGCTCATTTTTATGATGGTCTATGAAGCGACCGAGTACTAAGTAATATGTTTTGACAAAGGGATATTTATGCAACTTGAAAATAGCAAAAAAACGCCACTTCAGTTCAAGGATTATGGGCTTTGGCTTGGCGTGGCTGTCGTAGCGCTATGGTTGATATATATGCTTTCTTCCGTACTCCTACCTTTTATTGCGGCTGGATTGGTGGCTTATGTGGTAGAGCCCATGGTTCGCAAGCTTGAACGTTTCCGCATTGCCCGCTCTCAATCAGCTTTATTGGTGATATTGGCGATGACGATTATGGTGATAGGTCTATTCTCCTTACTGTCCCCTTTGATTGTGCAAGAGATTTTGCCGCTTTTAGGGCGATTACCTGAGCTGCCACAACAAATAATCAATGTGTTGATGACAAAATTTCCTAGTATTCCTTGGGAGAATTACTTGAAAGACTTTTTGCAGACTGATAGCCTAAAAGGATTTCTTGCTGAGCAGCAGGGAACGATAAGACAGATATTGAAATCAGTACAAAGTGGCTTGCTGAAAAGCGGAGGCAGTGCCTTGAATACTCTTGCCAATCTTTTTCTTTTTCCAGTGGCTTTGTTCTATTTCATTTTGTCGTGGCCGAAGTTTTCAAAACAGGTGCGCAGTCTTTTGCCCCCTCAGGTTCGATTACGTGTATTGGTTATTCTGGAGGAGATTGACCGAGTATTGGCTGAATACCTGCATGGGCAAATCTTGGTTATGTTGTTGTTGGCCGTGTATTATGCATTGGCGCTAATGCTTGTAGGTCTTCCACATGGTTTTTCGCTTGGCGTACTTTCAGGCTTACTGGTATTGATTCCCTATATCGGATTCACTACCGGTTTTTTGCTGGCCCTTTTTATGGCATTGATCAGCGGTATAGGCGCAGGCGGTGTTGATATGGGATTGGTTTTTTGGGTATTTGGAATTTATGGTTTTGGGCAAATTTTAGAAAGTTATCTATTTACGCCATTTTTGGTAGGGGATCGCATAGGGCTACATCCACTTGCCGTTATTTTTGCTTTATTGGCGTTTGGGCAACTCTTGGGTTTTACCGGAGTATTGCTTGCTTTACCCGCTTCTGCCGTTCTTTTAGTGTTATTACGACATCTTAGGGAGCACTACCATCAGAGCAAGTTTTATCAGTTGTCATAAAGAGTATTTTGACTTCTGTCGGAGGATTTAATTTAGTAGCGTTCCTTCAGGGCGCTCAACCTTCCCGAGCTCCTCATGAGTTTGTTGTAGGAGCGCATTGGTGTTTAAAGGCCATTGTGCTATATGGCAGCCTTCTTCCAGAAGGCGGATGAGACTCGCTCCCATATTCTCATCTAATTTCATGCTGATACTTTTCTTTTGGTTTTCACGATCATCAACGAGCTGTAAAGCAGTGGTGCCTGATTGATCTGAATTCAAGTTGGCAGTGGTTGCCAACAACTCAATGCTAACCTGAGTAGGCTCTTCATATGTTTTGTCGTAGTTCATTTTGGCGGCTTGTTGGGCACCGCGCAATTCACCGAGCATTTGCTTATCTCTCGGTGTTGGAGCAACCGCTTCCCCACGATCAGCCGCCGCTTGACCCCAATGTGGGTAGAGCTTTTGGGTGAGTAGTCGGTGTAATCCTTGGGTCATATTTCGTGCAAGCCAAATACGAACTTCAGATTGTTGCGCATTCAGTACGCGCAACAGCAGACGATCTTCCATGGTATTGAAGCTTATATTGATTTGCCGAATGGCAGATGATTGATTGTGTTCCATATATTTGAATTATAAAATGCGCTATAAATACTAAAGAGAGCATTCTAGGACTGTAGTGACTCAGAGGCAATTGCCTTTGTAGATGCTATGCAATTACGAATCTCCGTGATGCTTCCATCGTTATTATTAATGGGGAGTTTGTTTTTTGTCCGTTGTTCAAAGTGGCCAGATAGGCTGGCTAATTGTGTAAAACCCATTAACAAGCTTACGCCTTTGAGTTGGTGCGCATAATAGGCAATTTTTTCAATATCCGTGTCTTGTCTATCGGTTTTTTCCAAGAACGATAATAGTTGCTGCGTAGTCCCTTCTTCTGAAAATAGGGTGTTTATCATTTCAGCCAGTTCGTCTCTTCCCATACTCTCAATAACAGATTCCCAATGCTCAGCTTCTAAAAGTGGCAAGGTCGAATCTTCCCGCGTCTGCTCTTCTGTGTAAGGCTTGGTTTTGGTTTTTTCAAGAGAGATTGAGGGTGCTTTTATCTGAACTTCGTCAAAAGGAGTGTCTAACAGTCCACATAGCTTGAAGGCTCGAAGGAGATCGTCCTCAAGTACAGGTTTTAATATGACAACATCAACACCTGCTAGAGCAGCCTCTTGACGAGTTTTATTTAGTGCATCAGCGGTAATGAGGATAATTTTTGCGGCTGATGAAGAATCTGGATTAAGCTCTTGAATGGCACGTGCAGCATTCAGCCCATCTCTAATGGGCATGTGATAATCCAGCAGAATGACATCAAAATCTTGTAGTTGTGCAATTTGGTACGCGGCTTCCCCATCAATGCACGTGGTTGGAATATGCCCCATTCGTTTAAGCAACAGATCCATAAATTTTAGGTTGATGGGATGATCATCAGCTACCAGAATGCGTAGTTGCCTGTGTGGTAAATTCTTTAGATCGATGCTCAATTTCTCAGAGGCGTCAGCGACCACATTAATCCCAATGTGGGGTAGGTGCAGCATTACAATAAATAATGTTCCTTCCATTGGTTCGCTGGTCACAGTGATATCTCCGCCCATCATTTGAGCAAGACTCTTTGAAATTTCTAACCCTAATCCACTACCGCCAACGTGTCGCTGTACCGAGGTGTCCGCTTGATAAAATCGGGTGAATAGTTGGTCAAGTGTTTCCTGATCCATTCCCATGCCAGTATCACGGACAGTGATGAGGTAGTAGTCATCAACATTTGGTATGCACTTGAAATGAGCTTCAACGCTTCCTTGTGCGGTGAACTTGATTGCATTTGAAATCAAGTTGAACATGATTTGCCGGACTCTTCTTGGATCAGCCATCAGCCATTCAGGAACAGCTCCAGTGGTTTCATCAATCTTTACCGTAAGCGTTAACCCTTTGTTTTTGGCAGGAATTTGCATGAGGCCTTCAACCTCAGACAAAATGCTTTGCACATGCATGGGTCGAATAGCCAAGCGAAGGGTGCCAGAGTCTAATGTAGACACATCCAATACATCATTGATTAAACCCAATAAATGCTCTGCAGATTCATAGGCGTTATGTAAATACTCTCGTTGCTCATCGTTGGTAAGCTTAACCTCCAATATATTGAGCATGCCCATTAATCCTTGGAAAGGGGTGCGTACTTCATGACTGATAGTGGCGAGAAAATCTCCTTTCGCGCGGTTGGCCTTTTCAGCTTCAGTGCGTGCTTGCTCAAGCTCCATTGAAGTTTCTCTCAAAGTCTTATTCTGTAATGTTTGAAGATGGCTTCTCCAAGCGATTAGTCCGATAAAAACCAGCAATCCAAAGCTTTGAATACTGGTGAGCCAAAAAGACCAATAAGCTTTATCTAGAATTAAGCTAGACCTTTGGTCTAAAACATAAGCAGACTCCGCTTCGCTTAGGAGCAAACGCTCCAACCATGAGAACTCTTTCCATTGCATCCATACACCAATAATCAGCACCGCAAAAATGATGACAATCAAGATCATTGAAAGCAGCTGAAATAATTGACGTTTAAAGTGTTTGGTCATTGAAGGGTTTAAATAATGGAAGAATCTGAAAGTCAGTATATCTTCTATCAATTATAGTGTTTGGCCTTTATCATGAAAGGATATGCACATTATGTTGACATTTTTGATCAGCTTGGGAATAGCAGCATCCGCTAAAATACCTATTATATTTTGGTAATCAATGAACTATTTAAATTTTCTACTTCGTAATAAGCTTTTTGTCGCTCCAATGGCTGGGGTGACAGATAGGCCGTTTCGCCAACTGTGTAAAAAACTCGGGGCGGGCTTGGCTGTATCTGAAATGGTTACTTCCAACTCTTTGCTTTATGGTTCTGCAAAAACATTACGTCGTGCAAATCATGATGGAGAGGTGGCGCCAATCGTGGTGCAAATAGCAGGGGCAGACCCTACAATGATGGCACAAGCTGCACAATACAATGTTGATCGTGGGGCTCAAATTATTGATATTAATATGGGCTGTCCAGCGAAGAAAATCTGTAATGTCATGGCGGGCTCTGCATTGATGCAAGAGCCTGAGTTGGTAAAAAAAATCCTCTCAGCGGTGCGTGCTGCTGTCGATGTGCCCGTAACACTCAAGATGAGAACAGGCTGGAATCAACAAAATAAAAATGCGGTTGCTTTGGCACAGTTAGCGGAAAGTGTTGGCATTAATGCGGTAACGATACATGGCAGAACACGGGCAGACCTCTATATGGGGCATGCTGAATACGAAACTATTGCGGAGGTGAAGCGAACGGTAAGTATTCCAGTGGTTGCTAATGGAGATATAGATACACCACAAAAAGCAGCAGAGGTATTGAAAATAACGAATGCGGATGCCGTAATGATAGGTCGTGCCGCACAAGGTCGTCCTTGGATCTTTCGTGAAATTGAAGCTTTTATTAATGACGGAACAATTCTCCCTACTCCAGCACCTGCCACCATTTATGGTTGGCTGGATGCACATTTAGATGATCTCTATCATTTTTATGGCACTGAAACAGGTGTAAGGGTTGCGCGCAAGCATATTGGTTGGTATACCAAAGGGCTTTTTGGTTCAACGCAGTTTCGTTATCAGATGAACCGTATCGAATCTTTAGAAGGGCAGCGTGCATTTGTCCGTGATTTTTTTACTCAGTGTGAAGCCTTGTATCAATCGCAGCTAGCGCCGGCTAAGTCCGAAGCGCATGAAAGGCTCTGCCATGAATGAGTATGAGGGATTACCACATTTACGAGAAGTGATATTATTTCTCGGTTTATCCGGTATTCTGATTCCGCTATTGAAGCGTTCGCTCGTGAATCCGGTACTTGGGTTTCTAACGGCGGGTATTGTACTTGGGCCTTATGGGCTAGGAGTATTGGCTGAAGAACATACTTGGCTTGCCAACATTACTTTTTCCAGATTGGAAGTTATCAACGTTTTTGCTGAGATTGGCATTATCTTTTTGCTCTTTAGCGTAGGGCTTCATCTTTCGCTTGAACGTTTGTGGGAGCTGCGACGATGGGTGTTCGGAGCAGGTGTCTTACAAATGACCATTTCTATTTCTGTGATCGGCATGGTGCTTATGCTTACAGGAATGAACGTTCAGATCGCTTTTATTATTGGGGCAGTGCTGGCTTTTTCCTCTACAGCCATGGTTATGCAGTTGATGCAGTTGAATGCACAAATTAATACGCCGATGGGGCGCGGTGCTTTTTCAGTATTGTTGTTACAGGATCTTGCGGTGGTTCCTTTGCTGTTGCTGCTTGAAACGTTTGGGGATGAGAATACGACACTTACCTATTCACTATTGATTGCTGGTGGTAAGGCACTATTTACTTTTGTGGTTATTTATCTTGTTGGAAAAAAAGCGGTACGTCCTCTATTTCATCAATTCGCTGATACGAAAGAACCAGAATCTTTTGTGGCGCTTGTGTTGTTGATGACGCTTGGTATTGCCGCAATCACGCATTTGATAGGTCTCTCGATGGCACTTGGCGCATTGTTGGCAGGATTATTGCTTGCAGAGACAGAGTTTCGCCATGAAATAGAGATTATTATCAAACCCTTTGGTGGGTTATTGATGGGACTATTTTTCTTTTCGATGGGTATGAATATCAATCTTCCAGGGGTCTTTGCTGAGCCGTTTTTATTTTTGGGGTTGGCCGTATTACTTTATGTGATTAAATCCGCGATTGCAGGGTTGGTTCTCTACTTTCACGGCCTTTCTAAAGGAGCAAGTGTAGAGGCTGGCGTACTTCTAGGGCAAGGGAGTGAATTTGCCTTTATTGCATTGGGCTTTGTGGTTTCAAATAGTGTGTTTGAACAAGATTTGGTAAATCGTATTGCCATCGTACTTTCTTTGACTTTACTCATGACGCCAATATTTTCAGCCATTGCATATCGAGTGCACAATCATTGGCGTAATCTTAGTGTTTCCAAAGATAGAGAGGGCTCCAGAAAAGCGCATGATCATTATCATCCTACAGAGCATCACGAGAGTGATGAGTCAGTGGGTAAACACTCTACTACTCAAGATTGGAAAAATCATGTTGTGATTTTGGGTTATGGGCGGGTAGGTCAAGTGCTTGGAAAGCTACTTCATCGCAATGATATACCGTTTATCGCTATAGACAGTAATGCCCGTCATAGTGCCTTTTTCTATCAACATGGCATCCCCGTATTTTTTGGAAACGAGCAGCATCCAGAAATGTTGCGCGCCTTTAATTTAGACCGGGCATCGTGTGCTGTGATTACAATGAATAATCGTGAAGGGTCGCTTAGAGTGGCCAAAGTAATCCGTCGCGAATACCCAGAGCTTTCTATATTTGCGCGCGCTCATGATGAAGCACATGGCCGGGATCTGATTGCAACTGGAGTGAAAGAAGTAATCCTTGAAACATTCGAGGCATCGCTTCAGCTTTCAAAAACCGTGCTTCGGGAAAGTGGGTTTAGCCTTGAAGAGCTACAAAAAATCATCAGTGAAGAGCGGGAGGCTAGGATTGAAGGCATTGCTCCACATCACTTTTCCCCAGCAGCACCTTTGGCATCTGTCAAAATTAATAAAAGTACCGCGGAGCCATCCTCAGGCGTTGTGGTTGATTAATGATCTGCGTAAGGGGCAAACGTCCCCGAATGAGGGTTGAAACAATATCAGCACCGCCTTAACCTCTGTGCGCAAAAAATAGTGGTAATTTGTCTATTATGTTTTGCAAGAGGTTTGGCATGAGCGTTATAAACATCAAATATTATCGATCTAGGATAGGAGCTTTGATCTTGGGCTCTTTTGATGAAAAACTTTGTATTCTTGACTTTCGTTATAGAAAAATGAGGTCAGTGGTTGATAACCGAATTAAGCAAGAGCTCAATGCGGACTTTATAGAACAAACCGACCCGACCATTGAGACGGCAATAAAGCAAATTAATGAATATTTGGATAAAGAGAGAAGCGTATTTGATGTTCCGATAATGATGGCGGGTACTGACTTTCAAAAACAAGTATGGAATGCCTTAATCGCTGTGCCTTATGGTGAAACACTGACGTATTTGGATTTGGCTAAGAGCATAGCGAATGAAAAAGCGGTTCGAGCAGTTGCCAGTGCAAACGGCGCAAATGCGCTGGCAATTATCGTACCGTGTCACCGAGTGATTGGTAGTGACGGGGCATTAACAGGGTATGGCGGTGGATTGGCGCTTAAAAAACGTTTGCTGAATCTAGAACAAAGCAGCTTAGTATGAATGAGCATTAAGTAGTTTTCGACACATCATTTGTATTTTCAACGGCATTTATCAATGCCAGTAGATGGTGTGTTTGATGAAAATGAGTGAGCCATTCACTTCCTGTCCATTGTCCATAAAGCACGTTTTCAGCAAAAAAGACTTCTCGTATTTCTGAAGCAGAAATCTGCTCAGGGTGGCGTTGGAAGAACCAATTTTCTTGTTCATCACAAGCCACCCAGCCAACGGATTGTAGATTGAGAAGTATTTCATGACAGAGTTCCGTATCAATCTGTAGCGTGTTAGCTAATTTTTGGGTGTGTAGAGGTGACTTAGCATTGGTGAGGAAGTGTTGCAATGTTCTTTGCCAAAAAAAACGCTTCGTTTTCACTGTTTTTGGCTTTTTCTGCTCTTTATTAAAAGTCGCCCATAAAAGTGCAAGGGTTGCTAGTGACCACTCGCTGTATTTCAGAGGATCTTGTTGAATGTTTTTTAATGAATAGATACGTTTCTGTCGTGCCGCAGATATAGGTTTTTGTACAACTAAGCAAGCACCCATTAAAAAGGCCTGCCAACATAAATAGACCCAAACCAGAAAAATTGGAACGGCCGCAAATGTTCCGTAGATTTTGTTAAAAGAGGGGAAAAGTTTTAAGTAAGCCTCAAAAAGCACTTGTAAGATGCTGATGGCGATGGTTGCAAAAAGTGCTCCGACCATTCCATCTCGCCATGACACTTTTTTATTGGGTAGCGAGACATAGATAAACGTGAAGAGGAGTGTGATGAGAAGGGTGGAGACCAGCTGGGAAATTAAGGTGATAAATGCTGAGTGCGTAAGTCCTAAAAAACCATAGGAAAAAGACAAACTCTGAAAGGTTAAGTAAAACAAAACGCCAACGGCAATGGGTCCCATCGTAAGTGTTACCCAATAATTAACAATACGTTCACTCCATTTTCTGGGGCTTGAAATATTCCAGATTTGATTTAAGGAGCTTTCAATTCGGTTGAGTAGCAATAGAGAAGTTAAGCCTAAAAAAATGATTCCAGCGCCTCTCAATTTACCGGCACTTGCTGAAAAGGTAAAAAGGTAGCTCACAATCTCATCTGAACCTGTATTCGGAAGTAGCTCATTTTGAATATAGTCTCGCATGAATATCGAGGCATTTGATAGTTCAGGGTAGGCCGAGAGCACTGTGAGAATCACGGTGAGTAGCGGCACAAAGGCCAAAATGGATACGTAAGATAACGAGCCTGCGAGCTGTCCAGCATGCACGTGGTGGTAGTGTTCAATTCCTGCACGAAAGCGCACGAAAAAGCCTAGTAGCAGTAAATTTAGATAGCGGATTATTGAGTAGAGCTTGCTCAAGAAGCACCTTTTGATTCTTTGTTGGCCCCTTCAATGGCTTTGCGCATGGACAGGATGGCATTTTCCCAACCCATCAGTAAAGCATCGCAAACGATGGCATGACCAATATTTAATTCACGGATGTTGGGAATGGCCGCAATAGGGGCAACATTGAAACGGGTAAGCCCATGACCTGCATGAGCCATCATCCCCAACTCAACCGCTTGTTTGGCACATTGCTTGAGTTGGAGGAGTTGCGCAGATATAAGATTTGACTGTGGAGGAGAACCAGCGTTTTTCTCGTGCGCTAACCACCAATCTGCATAGCCTCCTGTGTGAAATTCGACGGCGTCAGCTTGGAGTTGTGCTGCTGCTTGAACTTGTGAAGGATCAGGATCAATAAACAACGATACTTTGATAGAGCGCTGTTTTAGCCTTTGTATGACTTTAGCTAATGAAGTACATTGCCCTGCTACATCTAATCCTCCTTCAGTGGTGAGCTCTACTCTTTTTTCAGGAACGAGGCATACCCAGTCAGGTAAGGCTTTTTCAGCGATTTCTAGCATTTCAAGGGTTGCCGCCATTTCTAAATTCATTTCTCGTCCATTATTTTTCAATAACGGGCGAAGGGCGTCAACATCATCGTCTTGAATGTGCCGACGGTCCTCTCGCAGGTGCAACGTGATTTGTTCAATGCCTAAAGCAAGCGCTTTTTCCACCATGAATGGCAAGTCAGGGTAGGGGGTTTTGCGCTGTTGGCGTAAAGTGGCTAGGTGGTCAATGTTGATGCCGAGTCGCATAATCTCATTTATTACTAAATGACAGAATTGTCAAATGATTTTATAGTTTATTTCTTGCCAAAGTTATTTGGTTGAAACACGAAGTACTATTTTATGGTGGGAGGGTGCATAAATCAAGTGCTTCTGAGTAATAAATTATTCGTGTTTATTTTATGTGGCGGAGTGTTTGAAGCTCTTGTGCGAGTGTTCTGCTGTGAAGTGCTTTAGGTAATAGCTCTTGTAGGATACGACGCAGTAAATTTTTTTGCTCTGACAAACGCCGAAGTTTGTCTTGTGGGTTAGCTTGTTTCTCAATGGCAGTATAGGTGTTTGGGTGAACCCACTGAGCCATCTCTAAAAGGCTGTCTCCTTGAATACTTTCGGATTCATTTGATGCAGGGGTGGTGGGAATGAGACCATGTTCAGATTTGTATAAATAGCGCGCATGAGCTTCTATAGGTTGATGTGTGTCAGCCGTTTCATGCCAACGAAGCCCATAGCCAACTTCTTGCAAAAGCATTACCTCAAAGCGACGTAAGCAGGCTTCTAGGTATAAATGGTGCGTGTTTTCCTGATGAAATTCAGATGCAGTCAGTGCGGTAATTGTGTCTGTGTAAATATCGTAAAGCCTCTCATGTGGGTCATTAGGGTGCAAAAAACGATGGAGAAGCTCATTGATGTAATGAGCAGAGATAAGAGAATGTCGGGGCATGAATGAGATTTTTCCTAACCATTCCACACGGGAGACATTAACCATCTCACCTTTTCCACTTTTACCGCGCCAATGCCAAAAAAGTCGGTGAAAAGGGAGCAATTGCCCGCGTAACAACGACTGAGGTCGACGGGCTCCACGAGCCATCATTAATTGCTTTCCATGATTCTGGGTGAAGACCTCCACCAAAAGACTGGTTTCACGCCAAGGGCGAGTGAATAACACCAAGCCTTCATCTTGCCCAATTCGCGCCTCGCGCTTTATCATCTTTGTAAGCGTTAGGATTTAAGCGATGGAACTGCAGCGCCTTCATGTAGCAAGAGAGCTTGCTTCATGTCAATCATTGCGCCATCGCTTTGGTGGGCAAATCCGCCCAAATGTTTCGCACCCACAATACGGTGACAGGGGATGAATAGCGGCAAAGGGTTTGCACCACAGGCTTGTCCTACAGCCCTAGGGGCACTTTTTAGTGACCGTGCAACTTCACCGTAGGTTTGGGTTTTCCCTGTTGGTATGCTCAGCATTACTTGCCACACACGGTTTTGAAAAGGAGTGCCTATAGGCTCTAAAGGAAGTTCAAAAGTGTTTTCCGCATTGCTCCAGTATTGTTCAAATGCTTCAATGATGCGTTTGGCCATTGACTTTTCTGCCTTGCTGAACGTTGATGGATTTGATTGAGCTGCTGGCTTCGAAACACGATAATTGGAGTGCGTAATGGCCTGCTCAGTAAACTGCACTTCAAATGAAACCCCACTAACAGGAAGTGGCAGCGTCAGAAGCTTTACATCCATAGTTTATCCTCGAACAATGGCGTAGGCAGAGTGGTTATGGATCGATTCAAAATTTTCAGCGATGACCTCATAATGTAAAACACGTGTATCTTGACTTAAGCGAATAGAGACATCACGCACTAAATCTTCGACAAATTTAGGATTTTCATAAGCTTGTTCTGTGACAAACTTTTCATCAGGGCGTTTCAAAATCCCATAAAGCTGGCAAGAAGCTTCAGCCTCCGCAATATGAATGAGATCCATAAGTCCTATTTCCTCATTGGGCTTGCATTGAACTGAAAGCGTCAGATGTGAGCGTTGGTTATGTGCGCCGTATTCTGATATGGCCTTGGAGCATGGACAGAGACTGGTTACTGGTACCGTTACCCAAATTTTTTCGAGGAGCCCTTCTTTTGTTTCAGCATTTTTTTCTATGACATAGCCGCCTTCATAATCCATCAAGCTTTTAACTTGAGAAACCGGGGCTAGTTTTTCTACAAAAAATGGAAAATTTACCGCGACTCTCCCTTCATCTGCTTGCAGGCGTTCTAACATGCGGATAAAGAGATAGCGAAGTTTAGCGCTATGAAAGTCCTGTCCACGCTGCTCTTCTAAAAGCTCGACAAAACGTGACATGTGCGTGCCTTTTTTGTCGGCCGGTAGCATCACAGTCATAGCAAAAGTTGCCATACAGTCTTGTGAAAATAATGCTCCCGACGTCATTAAACGAACGGGGTAGCGTAAATCACGGATGCCAACTTCATCAATTTTTAGACGACGATGGTCCGTTTCAGATTGAATGTCAACGGGTAGAACTTGATGATTCATTTATTTAAATTCCTATATCCTACTAAATCAGTAGGAAATAATTATAGTGCCAACAAGTGGGAGAATAGTGCGTTAAAAAATGTGATTATACGAGTGTTGGGGTATAACTTATTTTCATTGAAGTGAAAAAATGCTATTCGCCTTCTGGGTCACTGTTGTCTTTATCATTCTCGAGATTGGTGTTGCGTAAAGCTTGATTGGCATGGTATAGATAATCAACCATTGATATGATGGTCAGAATCGCAGCGGCAAAAATGAGCCATTCTCCTATTTGGACAATGACTTCTGAAGGAATCCCAAAGATACTGCTGTAGTAAAGCAAAAAGCCAATCCCCAGCATTTGAAATGTGGTTTTAACTTTACCTAGATTTGAGACGCGCACCCGTTTTTTCAAAATGGCCATCCATTCTCGCAGAGCCGAGATAGCAATTTCACGCCCGATGATGATTAAGGCGATAAAGGCATTAATACGGTTTAATTCAACAAGCGCGATGAGTGTGGAACACACTAAGAGTTTATCGGCGACAGGGTCTAGAAATGCGCCAAAAGGTGAATCCATGTTGAAACGTCTAGCGATATAGCCATCTAACCAGTCGGTTATGCCTGCTAGCGTAAAGAGTACTGTTGCCAAAATATTTTGATGTGGTTGCGATAGCACATGATCAGGCAGATAAAAAATACCAATGATAATGGGCACGATCAACACCCGAAATAGCGTAAGCCAATTAGGTAGTTTGTTGAATATGTTAGAAAACATGAGGGTCAAACACAGTGGATTTATGGTCAGAATGGCTGAGAGCGGTGAGGATGGCTAAAGAGTAGTACAAAGAAAGTCTGGTTTTTTATGATGAAGAGCCTATTTTAATGTGCGCTCAGAAAAAGCATGAAAAATAAACAGTGTCTTTGCTATCATTGGATTTTATCTGAACGAACAATAGAACTACTGACAGAGGAAAATTCATTGTACGTTTTTATTTGATTGTACGATTAATGATTCAGTAAAATTTATTATGGCTCAACAACGATACCCGGTTACTGTTGAAGGTGCGCAGAAATTGCGAGAAGAACTACAACGTTTAAAAACCATTGAAAGACCAACGGTGATTCAGGCGATTGCAGAAGCACGTTCGCATGGAGATCTTTCAGAAAATGCAGATTATGATGCGGCAAAGCATAAGCAAGGATTCATCGAGGGAAGAATTTTAGAGCTGGAGTCTAAAGTTTCCAGTATGCAAATTATTGATCCAAAGACACTCAACGCAAAAGACCGAGTGGTATTTGGAGCAATAGTCGTATTGGAAGAAGCTAAAGATAACCATGAAGTGCGCTATCAGATTGTGGGTGAAGATGAGGCAGATGTAAAAATGAAGAAAATTTCGGTGACTTCTCCTATTGCACGCGCTTTGATGGGTAAGCATGTTGGTGACGAAGTAACGGCAGAAACGCCTTCGGGCCCTTGTGGGTACGAGATTATTGACGTGTTATACGAATAGAGCTTTGGGTGTTTCACTATGCGTGAAATCATTTGTTATCAATGCGAGACGCCTCAATCGTTCTCTCGTGATATTTGTATAGAGTGCGGCGTGTTCATGCGGCGTGATGCGCAGTATTTACGTGGAGTGAATCAAGAATCAGCTCCAGTAGTTAAACCCAATGTTCCGCTTCGAAAAATTATTGAACCATCTGCAGAGGTACCCTCTACCCCTCTGCCTCCTGATACACCGATGATTTGCTGCGATAAGTGCTATGAAGTACAACTTGCAGAAGAAAAAATATGTATTGGGTGCAAAAATGTGATGAAGCGTACTAAAACCTTTATCTTTCCGGCAAAAATGATGACAAGTCCTTATCATGGGCGACCTCCAAAAAGCGCTGAGGATCAAGGAAAGGTAGCCTCGTTAGACCAACCCAGCAACATTTTGGAAAAGCAAGCGTTGACTGAAGTAGTGATTGATCGAGAAGTGGTTCCAAATCAGCCCTTTCCTCAACCAGTGGAAACCGCGCTTGAACCAAAACCGATTCCTGTAGCAAAAGCAACCCAAAAGCGTATTTGCTGCCATGCTTGCTTTGCCGTGCAGGATGCAGCACACAACCACTGTGAAAAATGTAATCTCCTCATGCAAAGAGATCCTCAGTATTTATTTGATGCCCCTGAAAAGGGATAGTGCGCTGGGTGGCATGAGGCAGGTAAAATGGAGGGTTTCTCCTCTGTTGGTCTTTTGGGATAGGTATGAAATTTACGGATTCAAGATATTTTCTTCTCTTTGCACTACCATTTTTTGCACTTTCTTCATGGGCTCAAAATACGCCGCTAGAGGTCTATACGGCCACGCCTCCTATCAAATGGTTGGTTGATGAAATAGGGGCTCCTCATGTTATTGGAGTAGCACTCGTAGGTGCAAATCACAATCATGAGATGTATGAGCCTAAACCTTCACAGTTAAGAGGCGTCGCTAAAGCACAAGCTTATGTATCGTTAAGATTACCTTTTGAGAACCAATGGAAAAAACGTTTTCAAGAGCTGCAGCAAAATGGAGAATTGATCGACTTACTTTCATTCGTTGAAGTGATGAAGTTGTCTTCTCACCATCATGAAGAAGAGAGAGAAGAAGAGCATGAACATGAGGATGAGCATGAGCATGAGGATGAGCATGAGGATGAGGAGCATGACGATGAAGGTGTTGACGACCCCCATATTTGGATATCTCCAACAGAGCTTAATCGCTCAGCGGAAGTATTGACATCTATTT
>JAXGGS010344394.1:22234-40745 GCA_035585475.1 Armandia brevis
TTAATGGCGTTACCAAACTATTTTCAACGTTGGATTGAACCATAAACGGGTATTCAGGTGGAAGGTACTCCAGCTCAGGTCTTAGCAAGGCGCTTATCTCTTATTATTCTGAGTACTCGCCCAAGATTTCTGACGGTAACGATCATTGCGGTTGTATTGGGTTGGCTGAGTGCCAGTGTTCTTTCGCAAACCTCGCTTGAGGTATTTTATGCATTGATGACATTTGTTTTTGCCCTATGTGCTCACGCTGCAGCGAATATACTTAATGATTACTATGATGCACAAAATGGCACAGACTGGGTGAATGTGGAGCGTATCTATCCATTTACAGGCGGTAGTCGCTTGATTCAAAATGGTCTGATTCCTGCTAATACCATGCGCCGTTGGGGCCTCATCCTACTGTTTATTGTGGCAGCCGCAGGTGTTTTCTTGGCGTGGAAAAGTGATTGGGAGCTTTTAGCAGTGGGCTTTGTAGGCATTACTCTGGGTTGGGCTTACTCAGCGCCACCATTATTTTTGGTAAGCCGTGGTTTGGGCGAGTTGGTGATTACCATTTGTTGGTTGTTGGTCATCATAGGGAGTGACTTTGTACAGACACATGCATTAAGCTTTAAACCAATTTCTTTGGGCGGAAGCTATGCATTGATGGTGGCACTAATTTTATACATCAATCAATTTCCTGATACTCAAGCAGATGGATCGTCTGGGAAAAAAACCACCGTAGTAAGATTAGGCCTTTCACGGGCGCATTGGGGTTATTTGGTGCTTATGGTGCTTGCCCATGGTTGGCTTGGGGCGATGATCTTATGGGGTTACTTACCAATAGTGATGTCTTTGGGCTTTCTTTCTATATTGCCTGCTTGGAAAGCCTATCAATCTTTGCGGCTTCTGGCAGAGACTCCGAATAAATTAGGCGTAGCCATTGTACATACTTTGAAGGCGGCTCATTTTCACGGACTCTTACTGATCGTGGCCTTATTGATTTATCATGGACTTCAGTAAAAAAAGTAAAGCCGAAAAAGATTTGGGCGGCAAAACATACTTCCAACTTTATAACCTTAATATGATTAATATACGTTCGTTCACACTTTCTTTCTTGATGGCACTGGTGCTTAGCGGTTGTGGCTTCTATCTTCGTGGTTCGCAATTTGAGAATACAAACGCGAAATGGGTTAGCTCTGTAACGCCAAAAAACTTCTCTTCATCGTTACGGTCTCAATTTGAAAATTTAAGTCAGAGTGTCCAAGGTTTTCGTTTGATTAGCGAAAAAAGTGAGCTTATTAATGCATTGCCTTCAACGGTATCCGGCACCCCTTCAATAGCGCCTGAAGTGAATGAAAAGGCTGAAGTTGTCTTGACGATTCTTGAAGAAAATATAGATTCATCTTCAAGCATTACGGACAGCACAACGATCAGTAAAGAAATTCGATTGACTTATTTTTTGCGCTATGTTTTAAAAGATCAAGAGAACCAAGTATGGAGAGAAGGGGAAATTGAAGAATATGCCCAAGTCTATTTTAACGAAGCAGAGCGGCTGACCAGTGAAAATAAACTATCAAAAACCTACGGCCAACTTTATCAAACTGTGGCACGTGAGCTGCTGCAAGTTGTATTGACGACAAAGCCGCCACCTCGACAATAACGCATTTTATCTTTATCAGTTATGAAAGCTTTTGTTACTAATACACAGTCATATCGTCTGGTCTTAGGCATTGAGTATGATGGACAAGCATTTTTTGGTTGGCAATGTCAACCAAAAAAGCGCACCGTTCAAGAAACCATTTATCACGCATTTAACCAATTGTTGGGTCAGAGCGATGAGGAAGCGCGTATAAAAGCTTTTTTCCCAAATGACTTTCGCGCAGCGGGTCGTACGGATCGAGGGGTGCATGCACGTGAGCAGATAGTGCATGTAGTGTTTCCCGATTGTATTTATGAAAAAGTGTGTAAGCGAATGAGTGCGAGTCACTTGGATGGATGGGCTAGAGGCTTGAACACCATACTACCAAGTGATGTGAAGGTGTTGTGGGTGCGTTTGGCAAAACCAGATTTTGACGCTAGGCGTTCGGCTTTGGGAAGGCATTACCGTTACTACCTTATGTCACGACCCGCTAGACCAGCATTTGGCGCAGGAAAAATTGGCTGGACTTGGCGTAAGCTGGATATGGCCGCTATGCAAGCAGCGGGTGATCGATTGTTGGGTACACATGACTTTAATGCTTTTCGCAGCAGCGATTGTCAAGCGATATCTCCAGTCCGTACGCTTAGAGCATTTTCTGTGAAACCAACGATGTTACTTTCAGAGCTGGACGACACTGATGTCATCCCACAATATCAAGGTCAAGCATGGGTGTTTCATTTTCATGCAGATGCCTTTTTACATCATATGATTCGCAACATCATGGGTACGTTAATAGATATTGGGGCCGGACGCGAGAAAGTGGAGTGGATAGATAAAGTGTTGGCAAGTGCAGATCGATCAAAAGCAGGTATGACCTTTATGCCTGATGGTTTGGTTTTTTGGAAAGTGGACTACGCCGAAGATTGCTTTATAGAAGCTAGCTAAATAACATTTTTTTCCGATGCGGCTTTTTTTGTTTTAGTCTTGTGTTTTGCTCGATCATCTCCAGCACTGTGCAGCCATTGACTAGCCGCTTCTATTTTTCCCTCCAAGATGAGCGGGGCAACTTGAAGTACTTCTTCAATGGAATTTAAGATGCCGCTGCTTTCATGCTGAGAGGGTTTGCCCAGTACATAGTCAACCACTTGATGCTGGCTATGGGCAGGGCGATCAATACCGATCCGCAAACGCAAAAAATCACGGGTGTTGAGGTGTTGTTCTATACTTTTAAGTCCATTGTGCCCTGCATGCCCCCCACCTTTTTTTATTCGAGCGGTTCCTGTAGGCAGATAAAGCTCATCATGGACGACAAGAATCGACTCCACTGGGATACGATAAAAGCGGCAAATGGCCGCCACAGACTCTCCAGAAAGGTTCATAAAAGTTTTTGGTTTTACAAAACGAACGGGCTGCCCCCCTTTTTTGCTGGTCGCGACTTCCGCTTTCATACGAGCCTCTCTTTGAAAAGGCGCTTTTTCAAGTTCTGCCCAAGCGTCAACCATCCAAAACCCAGCATTGTGACGTGTTTGCTCGTACTGGGTACCGGGATTACCCAATCCAACGACGAGTGCGATTTCTTTCATGGTAACGGTAAACCTTATTTCACATAATGTACAGGAGTTTTTTCACCCTAGATTTTAATCGAAAATGAAACAAGATAATTTCAAATGAAGGCTACTGTGGAAGTGGTAGCCTTGTAACAGGCAGAAATTTTATAATAATGGCTAATCTACTTTACTGCCCACTAAACCGTTATGAAAGATAGAAAAACGGTTTCTCGAAAATTCACTTTTCTTTTACAGATGGGTCGCAGTTTTGTGCGAGAATATGCGAGTTAACTTATTTTCTAAAATGGTATGAGAAAACAAATACTTCTATTTCTTTGGATCATTTCAACAACCTATCTAGTGGTGGGTTCTGCAGTGGCTGGAGATACTGCCGACCTCAAGGCATCAACGTTCTTTGACCTCCCGCAGTTCTCTATAAAACCAATAGTGGTTACTGGAACACCATTGCCAGTTCTCGCGCAAAGCAGGATTGACAATCGTTTTGCGGGATACAACTACATGGTGCCCCTCCAGCGGAAATTCCCCCCTGCTTCTAAAGTAGGTAAATTACAGGGAATCTACTTTCCTCCAGTGGGTCATACCGGCCTGCGTTACATAAGAATCAGTAATAAAAAATACCCACTTGCTCCAAGCTTTCGCCTTTACAATACTTTAAACACTATAGAGCTCCCGAAAAATATTCGCGTGCCACAGGTTGTGGCTTATTTGGCTCCGAATGGCGTGGTCAATAAAGTATGGGTACTGCGTAAAGAAGAGCGGAGAAACTTCTCCAAATATTTATTTCGTTAACCAGACGACAGACGACTTTTAATTACCTCCTATTATTAACTACACTATGAGCACAGAGAAAACCACTCAAACCCCTCCTCCCGAAACTGTTTTTTCTTTAGGAAGATTTGAATCCAACTGTTATGGACGAAAACATGAACCTGCTGCTCGTGAGTTTTTAGCACTTTTGGGCATGCTTGATAAGAATTACGGGGGCGTTTCTCCTGGATTTGTCGCAAGCCCCACCGCGAATTTGGGTGGAGCAGACCAAGACCCTCATATTATTAACCGTATCTGTGCGGCACTATCAGCTTTATTTTCAGACCCCAGCTTTAAACTCTCCGTAGAAGGGTTGCGTCATATGCTGTTTTTGCACCGTTGGGTAGCTACATTATTTGCGGCCAGTTCTTTTAAGAACGCGGACCATATCTTACGTTCCTTAAACCTCAAAGGACCTGATGCGAATGAAGTGCAATTAAAACCAGAAGACATGTTGAAATTTGCCATATTGTTTACACCCAATTCAGAAATACCGGTTGATTTAGACGCCTTGTGGGCACACAACAAAAATCTGTGCGCGGCTTTATGTTGTGCTTTGGTTTCCCCTCGTTTCTTGGGTACACCTTCTGCGCACTTTAAACGTGAGAAAATTTTGCAATGGGTGCCTAAAAAATTGGATGAGATTACAGATCTTGACGTGCTTCCAGTAGGTATCTTGCATGATGTTTATATGCACTGTTCTTATGCAGACTTACCTCAGAAACACGACATAAAAGAGCCTATTAACCGCTTGGTACGTAAAAAGCTTGAACAAAGAGGCATCGCTGATGTGAGTGCAAAAAGCAAAAAGAAAGGAAGTGCAAAAGGCGAAAAACCAGTTATGGTTGTGCTTTTGGAGTGGTTTTCTGGAGCCCATTCAATTTACCGGACACACTCTAAATCTATAGTGGCAGCTCGTGAGCAATTCCAAGTAATAGGTATTGGGCAAAAAGACCAAGTGGATGAGCTGGGTATGAAAGTGTTTGATAAATTTATTGAAGTGGATTCGCCTGATACGGTCGGGTTTGTCCGCGATAAGTGTGAAGAGCTAAAACCCGACTTAGTGTATTTCCCAGCTTTTGGGATGTTTCCGTACAGTATTTTTCTTACAAATTTGCGATTGGCTCCGGTACAAGTGGTGTCATATGGTCATCCAGCGACCAGTCGCTCTCCATTTATAGATTACTTTGTTCTGCCAGAGGATTGGGTTGGGGATCCAAAATGTTTTAGTGAAACACTCATTAAATTGCCAGCCAAAGATATGCCATTTGTACCTTCAGCGGCTACTGTAGCGGTTGAACCGAAAATACGTAGTACGGAAGAAATTGATAAAACGGGTATTAATATTGCGGTTGCGGCGACTACGATGAAGCTTAATCCAACATTTTTAGAAACATTAAAGCGTATTTCTGCAGAGGCCGCACGGCAGGGCAGAAAAGTAAACTTCCATTGCTTTATGGGATTTTCTCGAGGTTTTGTTTACTTGGAAGTCCGTCAGTTTATAAAGACCTATCTTCCTAATGCAATTATCCATACCCATTTGCCTTACGCTGAATACATTAACCGCATGAATGATTGCGATATGTATTGCAATCCTTTCCCTTTTGGGAATACTAATGGCATCGTTGATGTGGCGTCAATCGGCTTGGTAGGCGTGAACAAAACAGGTCCAGAGGTCTTAGAACATATTGACGAGGCAATGTTCACCAGGATGGGTATGCCAGAGTGGATGACCGCTAAGACGCATGATGAATATGTGGATGCGGCGATTAAGCTTATTGTTGATGATCAGTTGCGCGTGGACCTTCGTAAGAAGCTTATTGAGAAAAAAGCAGTTGATACTTTTTACGAAGGCGATGGAAAAGGGTTTGGTAAAGCGTTGTTGAAGCTTATCTCCTAATTCCTGCTAAGACGCTTCTTTAAGGTAGGAGGTGAGTACCTCTCCTACCCATGCAATTAGTGGTTAGCATATAGAACAGAATCCGTGCAGATTCTTAAGAAGGTTCAGATTTTGATTGATGACGATGCTTACGCAAATCTGAACCTTCCACATATTTTTCTGGGTTTAATCGCAGTGTCTTTAGTTAGGCATGCTAAAAATCACCCTCTCGGGCATCTAAATTCAGCTTTTATAGGACACTTTTTATAAGTGCCATGAATACGAAAACTCTTGCCTACCATCTAGATGGTACTTTCTTATAAAGGGCGGGCTTTATTTCCTTCTTGCGAATTATGTGGAAGATGGGTAAAATACGCGCCCTTTATGCTTGTTAGACTTTTTCACGAGGGAAAAATGAATAAGTTGCTCATGGGCTTGTTTGAGTGGGCGGATGCACGATTTCCGCTTTCTTCTACCTACCGCCAACACCTTTCGCAATACTACGCACCGAAAAACTTTAATGTTTGGTACTACTTTGGCTCATTAGCACTACTTGTGTTTGTGATGCAAATAGTAACCGGCATTTTACTGGTGATGCATTACAAACCTGATGCAGCCAAAGCGTTTTACTCATTGGAATACATCCGTCGAGAGGTGCCTTGGGGCTACATACTCAATTACATGCACTCAACAGGTGCATCAGCATTCTTTATAGTGGTGTACCTTCATATGTTTCGTGGGATGCTCTACGGTTCTTACCAAAAACCACGTGAGTTAACGTGGTTACTGGGTATGGGTATTTTCTTTGCGTTAATGGCGGAGGCCTTTTTTGGTTATTTGCTACCTTGGGGACAGATGTCTTATTGGGGCGCACAAGTTATCATCAATATCTTTGAAACGATACCGCTTATCGGTGATTGGCTTTCAGTTTGGATTCGTGGAGACCACAGAATTTCAGATGCCACGCTGAATCGCTTCTTCTCTTTTCACGTTATTGCTATACCATTTGTTTTAGCTGGTTTGGTGGGAATGCATTTACTTGCTTTACACGAAGTAGGCTCAAATAATCCAGATGGCGTAGATATTAAAAAGAAGAAAGATGCAAATGGCGTGCCAGTTGACGCTATCCCCTTTCACCCTTATTACACCGTTAAAGATATCTTTGGAGTATGTGTCTTCTTGATATTCTTCTTTGCAGTGGTGTTCTTTGCGCCTGAGTTTGGGGGCTACTTCTTAGAGTACAACAATTTTGTGCCAGCCAATGCAACCAGTGGCCCTGCCCATATTGCACCGGTTTGGTATTTCACGCCTTATTACTCCATTTTACGAGCGGTGCCAGGTTCGCTATTTGGTATTGATGCACGATTCCTTGGGGTCGTTGCTATGGGTGGATCAACCATGATTTTCTGCGCGCTACCTTGGTTAGATAGATCGCCAGTAAAATCAATTCGCTATCGTGGTCCTTATTTCAAGTGGGCAATAACTTTGTTTGTGCTGTCTTTCTTGTTGTTAGGGTACTTGGGTACTCAATCTACAGACGTTTGGGGCACGTTTAGCAAAGGAGTGCCATTACTGGGTGGATTGGCAGTAGCTACACTTGTTGCAAGAATAGGTACGGTAATTTATTTTGCATTCTTTTTATTGATGCCTTGGTATTCGGTAAAAGATCGCCATACAACACCACCAGAGCGTTTAAATTACACACACTAGTACCCTAGCTGTCTAATAAGGAGATTTTATGAAGTTTCAGCAAGTGACCAAGACTCTACTAGGGATGACCGTGTGTATCTTGGCAAACGTCGCATTGGCCTCTTCTGGTGGGGTAAAGTTAGATCAAGCGCCTAATTTAAGCAATAATAAAGATGCACTTCAGCGAGGAGCAAAGCTCTTTATTAATTATTGCTTGAATTGTCATAGCGCTTCAGCTGTACGATACAACACGCTTACGCAGATTGGCTACACCGAAGAGGATATCGAAAGAAATTTACTCTTTACTGGTGAGAAAGTAGGCGATATGATGAATACGTTTATGACGCCAGAAAACGCAAAGCGCTGGTTTGGTGTTGTCCCCCCAGATCTTTCATTAACAACGCGTGCACGCTCTGGACCAGATGGTCCTGGAACCGATTGGGTTTATACCTATTTGCGTTCATTTTTCAAAGATGAAAAAGCGCCTACCGGTTGGAATAACCGCCTCTTCCCTAATGTTGCGATGCCTCATGTGCTTTGGGAATTACAGGGCGAACAAAGAATGGTAGAAGTACCTAATAAAGCATGTACGTCTAAAGACTGTGGTTTGCCAGCGACGATTCATCGCTTGGAGCTGGTGAAGACAGGGGTTCTTTCTACTATTGAGTACAATAGGCAGGTCGCAGAAATTGTGGCTTTCATGGATTGGATGGCAGAGCCATATCGGTCTGAGCGTCAAAGGATCGGTTTTTGGGTTTTACTGTTCTTGTCGGTTATGACGGTACTGGCTTACCGCTTGAAAAAGGAATACTGGAAAGATATTCGCTAATACTTACTTTTTTGTAGAGGGCGACCTCTGTTTTCCTAATAGCATTATTTGTTACGCAAGGACTATTAATTATGATGATTCTTTATTCAGGTACTTCGGATCTGTTTAGCCACCGCTGTCGTTTTGTGTTGCATGAAAAAGAGATGGACTTTGAAGTAAAGTTGGTTGAGCCACACTCCCGTGATCCAGAAATTAATCAGTTAGGTGGTTATGAAATGCTACCGGTATTGGTCGATCGTGATTTGACCTTGTATTTTCCCAATATCATCAATGAGTATGTGGAAGAGCGCTTCCCCCACCCACAGTTTATGCCGCCTGATCCTGTAACGCGCGCACGTATGCGTCAGTTATTGCACACATTAGAGCAAGATGTTTTTTGTCATGTACGTGTTTTAGAAAGCGGTGCTGACAACAAAGAAATGGAAGCTGCGCGTAAAATGTTGCGCGAAAGACTTATCGAAATCTCAGTACAGATTGATAAGAAAAAGTATATGCTTGGGCAAGATATGAGTATGATTGATGTGGTGATGGCTCCACTATTGTGGAGATTAGAGCGCTATAAGATTGATATTCCTAATAGCGCCAGCCACCTCCTCAAATACGCGGAACGTTTGTTTTCCCGTCCTGCGTTTATTCAATGCTTAACGCCCGCAGAAAAAGTAATGCGTCGATAACAGCAAACTCCCAAACTAATTCTTCAGCCAGCCTAGGTACCTGCTCAATTTCAGCAGGTGCCCGGCAATGGCAACCATTAGCACCATGCGCACCGCATGAAAAGCGGTTACTAGTGGTGGGTCCAAATGTAAAAACTGTGCGGTAAGAGCCATTTCAGCTATACCTCCTGGTGCCGTAGCCATAATGGCACTTGCCCAAGGTAAATCCAATCTGGAGTGGATAAGACCTGCCAAGGCTAAACCCATTAAGGTAAAAAAGACAGAAAGACATAGTGCAGCTAAGACTAACCGAGGTGCACGCTGAATCATATCTTTAGAAAACCGTTGTCCTAAATTCCAGCCCAATAATACCTGACCACAGGCAAGGATAACGGGGTGGATATGTTGAGAGGGTGTGTTAATAGCCAAGAGTAGCGCCACAGCCATCGGTACGAGTACCCATGGATTGGGGATTTTCAAATAAGCACTTATTTTCTTTGCTGCTAAGACAGCCATGCCAGATACAACGAAAAGCCCTAACGTAGTATAAGGGCCCATGATGTGTATGCTTTCTTTTGTGGAGGCAAAGAAGTGTGTCGGAAGATCTTGAGTTAAACCGGTGGCTAAAAACGGAATGGTTGACACCACAAAGGCGACGCGAATGCTGTGTGTGAAAGCGACCCATTCAGCACGAGCGCCGCTTTGCGCTGCTTGATTGGCCATGTCAGACGCAGCACCAATTGCACAAGCATAAAAGCAAGTTACAGAATCCAAGCGCGTGAGCTTTTGAAATCCATATGCGCCCAGCAAGCTGATGATACACGTAAGTATTCCAGAGGCCACAATCCAAAAAAACTGAGCTCCAAGTGCAGCAAGTACGGCAGGGGTAAAGTAAAGCCCTAAAGTAACCCCAATAGTCATTTGTCCTAAGTGCGTACCCACAGTAGGAAGAGGTGCCAACCACTGATTCATGCTCAAAATTGCAGTGGCAAGCAGGCTGCCTAAAAGCCAAGGGAGTGGGATCTCTAGCCAAGAGAAGCCCCAGCCAGCTATTGCCGCAACAGAAAGGCTTAGTAGATACTTTGTGAACGATGGGTTCATTACTACCAATCCGCTCGAATTCCAATGCTTATTTTCCGACCTTCGGTGGCGTACTGGTCAATTAGTGTGTAGTTTTTATCAAAAAGATTATCTACATTTGCCACAATTTTGATCAACGGCGTGAGTTGTTTTTCCAAGGACACATTCCATAAACTGTATCCTCCTAAGTAGCGGGTATTAGCGCTATTCGTATAACGCTTTCCTACAGCTTTCCAGGAAAGTGTTACAGAGCCTTTGGGTAGGTGATAAGTGGTCTCGAGGTTCATCATCCGTTGAGCTCGATAGGGTTGAATAGTTTGATTCTGAGTGTTTTTGGGTTGTTGCCAGCTGGCGTTTACATTCCACTGCCATTTTTTCCAGTAGAAGTTACCCTCTACCGTAATCCCTCGAATCTTCATACTATCAATGTTGCCAGGTAGATAATTATTATTTGCATCATAGTTGATCAAATCTGAAATGCGATGGTCAAAATAAATCAACCCCCATTTTCCATAAAGCTCTGACTGTGCAGAGGATCGCCCCCTTAAAGCAATTTCATAGTTGATAGAGCGTTCCGGTTTGAGATTGGGGTTTCCAAAATTAGGGTAATACAAATCGTTAAAAGTTGGAGCGCGAAAACCGGTTGCAACAGAGGCATTGAGGGCATAGTTTTGGCTTAACTGATAGCCATAACCCACTAACCCTGTAGTATGATGGCCGAATTGAGAGTTTTTGTCACGACGAACATTCATTTGCCAGCGATGGCTATTCACCTCATCAGCAGACTGACCACTGTACCCACTGTACCCGAGTTGAGCAGAGTGAATCACTCGTTTTGATTGATCGTAGGATAAATTACTATCAACGGTTTGTTCGAGATGCTCTAATGTGGCAACAATACTCCCTTTGGAAAGTCCCCACTCATTTTGCCATTGCCATAAATTTTGCTTTGTGTCAAAGCGGCTGGATTCTTGTGCGTTTTTGAAATTTTGATTGTCGTCGCGATTTTGGGCAAAGCGAAATTCAGAATGCCAGTATTGATTGATCTGATTTTTACTGAATAATGAAATTAATGCCTGGTGTTCTTTTTGTTGGTAGTCACCAACTACATCATAAATATTGTCATAGTCGTTGTATCCACGAGAGCTACTGGCAATAAGTCCAAACTCTTGTAAAGCACTCCATTGATAGCTGATTTGTGTTGTGGCGTTTCTAAGTCGGTACCCATCTTTCTCGTAATCATTTTTTAAAGCGGAGAATCCCTCGCTACGTTGATCACTTAAGTTGAGGCTGTATCGCCAGCCGCGATCTTGCTCAAGTGAAGAACCTGAAATGCCCGCTATCCATTTTCTATGGTCATGGCTTCCTAGTTGAAGTTGCGTGAAAGCTTTTGTTTTACCGCCTCTTTTGGTGATAAGGTTGATTACCCCTCCGATGGCATCAGAGCCATATAGTGAAGAAGCAGGTCCTCTATAAATTTCTATGCGTTCAACTTCTGAAAGAGGCAGATAGGAGAAAATCGCACTACCTAATGTGGCAGATCCGGTACGCATACCGTCGATCAATACGAGGGTATGGTTAAAATTTGTACCACGAAGGTACACAAAAGACGAACTGCCCATTGGGCCATTCCGACTCATTTCAATGCCTCCCTGCTGTGCAAGGATGCTTGCCAAATCGCCTTGATGGCGCTCAATACTTTCTTTGTGAATGATGGTCACATCTGCAATGATTTTACTTACAGGGGTGCTTATACGTGTTGCGGTGACTACCTCTTCAGGCAGTACCGTGATTTCTTGCGCATAAGATGGGGCGATAAAAGTCCACATTAACAAAAACACCCATAGTGGAAATTTTTGATTAAATGAGTAGGATGCGTGCGCTCGCGCCACGCCGAAGATAGATGTCGGAAACATGAGAGTCCTTTCAAAGTGGCGTCCCCGCCAATATTTAAGGTGGATGTAAAAACGTTTTACACCAGCGATAATCCAAGAGGCCGGTCTCCGGACTTGTAAGACTTGTTGCTGTGCCTTCCCAGATGGGTTTCCAGTGGCATAAAGTCAGCAACCACACTTACTTACCGTTGCGGGGGCAGTGATGGAATTAGCAGTGCTTCACCATCTTCCCGTTTCACCGCCAACACGAGGGAAGGCGGCACCTTTTAGATGTGCCAAGTAACACTTGGTACAAACATTTTATCACCAATCATTGACGGTAAAATGTGTTGCTATGAATACTTCTCACTCCTCACCGCCCTCTTCAATGGATAACGCATTAGCATTTACGATTCGTGGTATGACATGCACAGCCTGTGCATTACGCCTAGAAAAAGTGCTTGGGAAGTTACCTGAGTTGCAGGGTGCTCAGGTGCGTGTAAACTTTGCAACAGAGACAGCGATTATTCAAACCTCAAGCCAAGATCATAATCTACAGAAAAGTATTGAGCAATGTATTGAGAGAGTGGGTTTTAGTGGCTTCTTGTTCAAAGATGATGACGAAGAAACCGCTATGCCGGTCCAATTGGATCCCGTTTTCTTATCAAGCGATTTTTTTCATGCCTTGTTAAGTGGGAAGCTCTCTGAAAAAGTACAGTGTTTGTTGGCGTTTGTATTTACATTGCCATTAGTGCTTCCTATGTTTTCTTTATTGGGTTGGTGGTGGGCTCCTTCTAACCAAACCGCGCATGAAGTGATGGTGCACTCAATACTGTTTCTTCCCATTCCTTGGCAAGTTTTTCTAGCAAGCTTTGTACAGTTTGCATTGGGCTATCGATTTTATAAAGCAGGATGGGCGGCATTGCGTGCAGGTATGGCCAATATGGATACGTTGATTGCCTTAGGTACAACTGCAGCTTATGCAGTAAGTCTGGCAACATGGCTATTCAATTGGCAGCCAGCGCATTATTATTTTGAGGCCTCTGCCAGTGTGATTACGTTTGTGCTTTTGGGGAAATGGCTGGAATCTCGTGCAAAGGCTCAAAGCCATTCAGTCTTATCTGGACTGATGTCGTTGAAGCCTGCAACTGCGCATTTATTGATTACTGACGCAGAAGGTCGTTGGGTAGAGAAGGAAGTATCTGCCAATAAATTGGTGATAGGTGACAGAGTTCGTGTACGTGCTGGAGAAAGCATTCCCAATGATGGTTGCGTGGTGCTAGGTGCTTCTGCGGTAGATGAATCTATGTTAACGGGAGAGTCTTTACCCAAACAGGTTAATGTCGGCGACCATGTGGTGGGGGCAACGATTAATACGGATGGCTTGTTGGAAGTGGAGATCACGGCAAAGCCAAACGAATCCATGCTTGCGCAAATTATTCGCCAAGTAAGGTTGGCGCAGGGCTCCCGAGCACGCATACAAGATCTAGCGGATCGAGTGGCAGCTGTTTTTGTACCCGTCGTGGTAGGTATTGCTTTGATTACTTTTTTATCGTGGCTGATCTATTTCTACATACTCAATGGAGGCGTAACCACCAACTCAGTAACACAAGCCATTATTTATGCCGCAACGGTGCTGGTGATTGCCTGCCCATGTGCAGTAGGTTTAGCAACCCCTACTGCAATTGTTGTGGCTATGGGTAAAGCCGCAGAATATGGTATTTTGTTGCGAGACATGGCGAGTTTAGAAGCATTGCACCGTGTTCGCCGTATCGTTTTCGATAAAACAGGAACCCTTACTCAGGGAGAGCTTACGCTCCATTCCCATAAGATTTATGCAGACCACAAACTCAATGATTGTTTGGCGATGGCTGCTGGGGCTGAACAGGGTAGCTTTCATCCAATTGCTCATGCAGTCCTTAATGCAGCCAAACAAGCTTCAGTGATCCCCCTTTCAATGGACTCTGTTGATACAGTGGCGGGGTTAGGCTTGGTTGGAAAAAAAGGAGATGAACGTTATCTTTGTGGATCTAGTGAATTACTGATACAACACGGGGCAACGCTTTCACACGATGAAAACATGGAGTCAGAATCTGCTTTACTTTCCACCTCATTGTGGTTGGCAAAAAAAACCGGGGATGTGGTTGAAGTGTTGGCTCATTTTCAATTTACCGATACGTTGCGTAGTAATGCGCAATCAGTGGTTCGTGATTTAATTGATCATGATATTCGCGTGGCAATTCTTTCAGGGGATAAGCCATCGGTAGTATCGGCCATGACCAAAGATTGGCAAAAAGACTCAGATAGTGAAAAGGCTTTTTTTGCTCAAGGTGGATTGCTACCCGTTGAAAAAATGGAGCATATTCGCCAATGGCAGCAGGAAGGAGAAGTGGTGGCTATGGTAGGGGATGGGATAAACGATGCCCCTGCATTGGCTTTAGCGGATGTGGGTATAGCAATGGGAGCAGGCTCTGAAACTGCATTAAAAACAGCCAGCGCAGCGCTTCTGGGTAATGATTTACAGCAGTTATTAACGGCGGTACGCCTCTCGCATGCTTCTATGCATACCATTTATCGAAATCTTTTTTTCGCCTTTATTTTTAACACACTCACTATTCCAAGTGCCGCATTGGGTTGGGTCAATCCAATGGTTGCCGGGCTTTTAATGGCAATGAGCTCGATAACGGTGGTGAGCAGTTCTTTATTGTTGAAGCGTTGGCGTGCATAAACCTCAATTTTTATTCAAGAGGAGCGGTTTGGGAGCAAAGATAAGCATGACTCATTTGATAGACAACGCAGAAGATTCGCTAAAATGGTCGGCTTTTCACGAACAGCCTATTAGATGATAGACCTTGAATATCAGCATCAACTCAAAATCCGAGTGTACTATGAAGATACGGATTTTTCAGGCTTGGTCTACCATGCAAATTATTTACGTTTCATGGAGCGCGGGAGAACGGAATGGTTGCGTCATTTAGGCGTGCAGCAGGAAAGCTTACTGTCCGCTGGCTTTGCCTTTGTGGTGTCAAACATGAACATTAAATTTCATGAAAGTGCCAAGATGGATGATGAGTTGGAGGTGCATACTCGTATTAGTCGTGCGACTCCCGTAAGATTTGTTTTTAGTCAGACAGTACAACGTATAGCGGAGAGTAAGCCGCTTATTTCAGCAGAAGTCACCGTAGCGGCAATTGATACCAGCCATCACAGGAAAAAGCCCGTGCGACTGACACAAGCGTTAGAATCATTAGCTCGTTTATAAGGAACGCGCCAGAATTTTAGTTTTGAGGAAACCATGGAAGCTACAACCGATCTTTCTATCATCACGCTTATTTTGCAAGCCAGTTGGGTGGTGAAAGGCGTCATGCTCGTTTTGATGTACTTTACATTGCACTCTTGGTATCTTATTGCGAAAAAGTGGTTGAGCTATATGGTTGTGGAGCGCAGAGCGCGTTGGTTTGAGACACTTTATAAAAATACGGATGATGTTGCTAAGGTGTACGAAAAAGTTGAGGCAAGGAAGCGTAAAACGGCGTTGGAAAGTATTTTTATTGTTGGAGTCGACGAGCTAAAAAAAGTTGCGCGTTCAAAGCGAGATGAGAAATCAGCGTTGATTGACAATATTCGCCGTGCCATGATTGCAAAGCTACAAAAAGAAATGGATGAGTTAGAGCAGGGGTTGAATATGTTGGCAACCATTGGGTCGGTGAGTCCATATATCGGCTTGTTTGGTACGGTATGGGGAATCATGCATGCCTTTCGTGGATTGGCAAACGTAAGTCAGGCAACGCTTTCACATGTAGCTCCAGGGATTGCAGAGGCGCTGGTAGCAACGGCCATTGGTTTATTTGCAGCCATTCCTGCGGTATTGGCTTACAACAGTTTTGCGAACCAAACTTCCCGCTTTAATGCGCGTTTTGAATCATTTATTGATGAGTTTCAAAATGTGGTTGCTTTACATTTGCATTAAAACGTAGAAGCGTTGGGTTTCATAAAGCTTCACCATTTCATGGTAGATGCGCTTTAATCAACGCAACGTTTTTTATCACTCAATAACACCCACTCATCTTAATGAGCCTCCCTTTTTCCGTACTGTTAATTGCAGGACCTACCGCGAGCGGTAAGTCCGCATTGGCATATGGATTGGCAGACTACTTACAGTCTAAAGGGCAAGCGGTAGAGATTATCAGTGTAGACTCCGCACAAATCTATCGGGGTATGAATATTGGAACCGCCAAACCTGATGCAGAAGAGCGCGCACGCTTCATGCATCATGGTATTGATTTGGTAGAACCTTATGAAAGCTACTCAGCAGGGCGTTTTCGTACGGATGCTTTGGCTTCCATCAATGAAGTATTGTCGCGCAAAGCCCTGCCAATTTTGGTGGGTGGTACGATGATGTATTTCAAAGTACTGTTGGAAGGGATTCATGATTTACCCTCAGCACCAAAAGCGGTGCGAGAGCAGATTGCTCAGGAGGCCGAGCAGGTAGGTTGGAAAGCGATGCATGCCCGGTTATCTGAAAAAGATCCTGAATATGCGCGGAGTATTAAGCCCACGGATCGTCAGCGTATCAGTAGAGCTTTAGAAGTCATAAAAGAAGGCAAGATTCCTTCAGAAGCGCTACAAAGCCAAAAACAGAATCAGGAGGAAGCTTTTCCGCATACCTATCAATCCATATATTTGTATCCACAAGATAGAGATGCGCTACGAAAAGGAATACGATCACGCTGGCAAGCTATGTGGCAGGCAGGCTTATTGGATGAGTTTGAAGCCTTACGACAACATCATTCACTTACCCCTGATATGCCTTCGATGCGAGCGGTTGGCTATCGTCAATTATGGGATTACCTTGAGTCTAAAAAAACAGCTGAGCCGCAAACGCTGGATTATTTACACGAGCGTGCTTGTATCGCCACCGCGCAGCTGGCCAAACGACAAATCACGTGGTTGAAATCCTTTATTGCTCAAGCCCCCAAAGATCGTTTACCGATGGTGTTAGATAGTACGTCTTTTCATTCTCAAAAATGCTTATTGTCAGAAGCGTTGGCTCAGCTTGGTTTGTGACGATTTAAATGGGATGTAGCCAAAACACGCTCACTCAGAAACCTGATGCTTGAATTAAATGTTAATTAATAAATTTGAGATATTTCCTCGCGTCCTCCATAATATTATTTTTTTTGAAAAAGTAATTCATGAGTTATGCTTGTGTTCATAGTCGTACCCTTAATGGTTTTGAGGGACAAAGTGTTGCGGTTGAAGTCGATTTATCTCCAGGTCGTGGAGATATTAATTTGGTTGGTTTGCCTGATACGGAAGTTAGGGAGGCCAAAGAGCGGGTGCGATCAGCAATCATTAATTCACAGTTTGAGTTTCCTTTGGGGAACCTAACGATTAATTTGGCCCCAGCGGATTTACCTAAGGATAGTGGAAGGTTTGATTTACCGATTGCTCTAGGCATTCTTGCGGCGGGTGGTTTGATTGCTTCTGATGCATTGGATCAATACGAGTGTGCGGGAGAGCTGTCCCTCTCTGGGGCGTTGCGGCCTGTGCGTGGAGCGCTTGCAATGGCTTGGCGGGCTATGAATGCAAAACGTACATTTATCCTACCCGAAGAAAATGCTCAAGAAGCCAGTTTGGTAGAAGGCGCAAAAGTTATTGGCGCAAAAAATCTGCGCGAAGTGGTAGGGCATTTGAAGAATGTACAGCCGCTGGACTTCACCCATCATATCCCTGTTAGCAATGACCATCATCATTTAGACTTATCGGAAGTCAAGGGACAAGCACAAGCAAAACGTGCGCTTGAGATTTGCGCTGCGGGTGGTCATAATCTTCTTTTACTTGGCCCCCCAGGTACGGGTAAGTCAATGTTGGCAAGTCGACTCACGGGGATTTTGCCTCCGATGGCATTACATGAATCTTTAGAGTCTGCGGCGGTACAAAGCTTATCAACCTCTTTATTTCGGCTTGAAGATTTCCGTAAACGCCCTTTTCGTGCACCTCATCATACGGCGTCGGCAGTTGCACTGGTGGGTGGGGGAACTTATCCAAGACCCGGAGAAATATCGCTTGCGCATTATGGGGTCCTGTTTTTGGATGAGCTGCCTGAATATGATCGGCGGGTGCTGGAAGTGCTGCGCGAGCCATTGGAAAGCGGTAGAGTCGTGATTTCACGTGCAGAGCGTAAGGTTGAATTTCCCGCCCGCTTTCAATTAATCGCGGCAATGAATCCTTGTCCTTGTGGTTTTCATGGACATCCTAAGAAAGCCTGCCGATGTACGCCAAATCAGATAGATCAATATTTACGCAAGATTTCAGGCCCGCTGTTAGACCGAATAGACCTTTCATTAGAAGTTCCATCGCTATCCAGTGCTGAATTACAACGTGCTGATCAAGGTGAAACCAGCGCAGTGGTGCGAGGCAGAGTAGAAAAAGCGTATGCGTTGATGATGGCTAGACAAAATAGCCAGAACGCATTGCTTTCCTCAAGTCAATTAGATCGATTCTGCGC
>JAXGGS010344617.1:0-13279 GCA_035585475.1 Armandia brevis
ATAACTCATTTTAATAGGAAATAGTTCTCGTTTTATCAGTTCAGCCAGACACTGGCCCCTTCTTTTCCTTCTTTCCTGATTTCTTTTTCTTTGGCTTTGCCCGTGGTTGGTCCCCGGCCCCTGGGTCCTCTACTGTGGGGAGGGGTGTTCCCGGAAGGTTCGGTCCCTCACTGTGAGGCGATACCCGGCTATGCCTGCTCAGATTAGATCCCGGACGTTTTTTGTGATCGTGCTCAACCCTGACGGAGGTCGGTGTTCTCGGGCGATCCTCGTTATCAGTCACATACGCCGGGTTTTCTGAATCCTTGGTGATGTAGGTCGGCGTGCTTTTGTCGTTCGCCAGCAGGTCGTGACGTTTGAGCGAAGCTCGACTCGAATCTTGTGACACTTCACCTTTCCCCTTGTTCTCTTTTCTGAATTAAATACGATTCTCGTAATGTCTTTGTGAAATTTTGATAATAAGTTTTGGTGAATAATCTGGACAGTCACATATATTATTATTTAACTGGGGTTTCACTAACCTTCTACATGCCAAATAAACAACAACTATAAGTATGATGAACGCCACGATGCAGGCTATTGCTATAACAGCTATTGCCCAGGTGGGTAATTTCTTTGGTTCTGGAGTAGGTGCTGGAGTGGGAGCTTCGGTTGTTAAGTCCTCATAGAATGCCGGTTCTATCGTGTTGTTCATTGCAGTGACGATCAAGTCGTCGAGGTCGGCATATAGCAGTGCCTATATTAAACACGATTCAGTATGGTTTATATATATATGAAGAATAGAAGATTATGATGAGGCATGATTTTCATATAATCAGAGCAGGAATAACAATCTAACACATACGTTTATAATTTCCTGATTTGTATCATTGAGATTCATAATAATCATGAGCGTCTCCTGACTTAGAAACTCAAACGATGTCATGTTAATGTTGTCATCAGTGGCTCTCCTTTCTCTGTCGAGGAATATATCGGCTGACCTCTTTCTGCGTGCCCCATCGACTACATCACCATTGCTATCCGAGGCCGGATCTCCTTGGTTAGAATTGACCTGAGCTTTCGGACACAGGGCGTTATCCTCGCGTATTTTGACCCCGAGCATCACCCTGCTGCCACGTGAACCATGTTTGTGCGGGTAACCCTTTCCAACTGTTACATCCAATGTCGTTACGATGTTCTTTCTAGGTATTCCACTGAAACAAATATTGCAAACATCAGTACATTGATGTATGGTATTTCTGTACTATCAGAGGGTTCTTTCTAGTTAAATGTATCTGACCTGACAGGGGGTTCTGCTCCACAACACTTCTGGTACGTTCCTCCGGTAACTAGGCAGTATTTATTAACCTGAATACTGATGGCTTCGAGCATAGCTGGCTCTATATCTTCCCACTGAAACACCGAAATGCATAAAATCAACATACATGTAGAGGGGTATATATCGTCAACTATTTCTCCTATACATTGATGGATGATTGTATATAACAAAATCAAATATGAGAATAGTGCATGCTAGTTTATTTCTCTAACCAGCTCTGGAAGCAAACTATGGAATGTTATCATAGCACCGGTGTCCACCTCTTCTCCTTCAACTGTATAGAGAAACAAAGTAAATCTAATAAGTTGCAATACATGTAAGATGCGTAGAGTGTTCAACTGTTTTTGTTCAATTTGTATAATCTGACCTGGGCAGTCGCTTAGTGCGGCTTTACACATCCTGTGTTCCTTGGCAGCTCCTTCGCATTTCCTACCAAATCCTACAGGTGACGGTTCGTTACATTCTCTTACACGTGTGATTCTGCCGAAACAGTTCCTAGAACAAGTCTGAGAGTCCCACTCTGTCCATTTATTGTAACCACCATTAGTTTCTGTAAATATAGAATAAAACGTAGGCATTTTACTAAAGGGGATCATGATTCAAAATTCCGGAAATTTTCTGGATTATTATGATTGATTATCCAAGTTCATAGTTTTCTTAAGCGGATGCTTAATTTAGAAACGCAAACAAATGTACCCGAGCATCCAAGTCCATCTGCATCCAGTATCCACTTGGATTCACATGCGCATTCAAAAAATGGTTCTTTATTCGCACACGTGCTGTGCTCGATGTTACAGGGTTCTTTGGGTAAGCCCCACTGATTTTTCTGGTCACACTCATTCAAGTCTGTAAGGAGGGTTCGATGATTTTTTAAAGAATCAACAACTATAATGAAGATGATGTTGTATTGATAAGGGGACGTCATGAACATTCCTGTACCCACCTTTACATTTGACATCCAGAGGGTAACTACACATGCAGGTGTCCACGCCTAGAATCTTTCTACAACTCTGGTCGCAAGCCGAGGGATTAGTACAAGGATACTTCGCTGAATGCATAAATACGTTTTATCTCTCTAAAACAATTATCTTCTCCATTTAAAATGCAACGGCATTTGAATAGTGTTTCTTGGAGCTTACGTGTACATGTCGTTCCGTCATTGTCAAGTATGGCGTCCTCATAGCAGGAACAGCGGAAAGTGCCCGGCATGTTTATACAACCGGGGGCGTACTGACACGTGTTATTGATGGGGCTTGCGCATTCGTCAATGTCTGTTAAAAAACGATTAAAAAGACATTGCATCAATACGTAAAATGGAACTGCATCCCGTAAGCAATTTTAATATGGAGAAATATCGTTTGGCATGCATGTTGATCTTACCGACGCAATTTCCGTGTATATGATTTTTATATCCTCTTTTGCAAATACAATCAAAACCGTTGTCTCTGTTTATACAGTTCTGATTTGGACCACATTTATTGTCTTCTGGTTTAACACACTCATCATAATCTATAATTATGATAATGTCGTTCAGTAGTTAGGAAGCATCATGTTTGTTTTCGTGACATGTAGGTTGAATATTAACATATATATAACAATATATATGACTGAAAATCACCTGTACACGAGAAACCGTTTCCTACGTAGTTGTCTTTACAATGGCATTCATATTTGCCAGGCAGATTGACACAATCCGCTCGCCTGTGACATTTGTGTATTGTTCGGTCAACGCATTCATCAATATCTAAAATAGAAATATATTACTCAAAGTAGACATCTCACAACTGACAACTGCTATATATACTGCTTACCCCTTCAATTAAAAGGCCAGTGTGAAATACAATGTATGCATAGATGAACATGTATATATATGTTCTTACCTGCACACGTGTAGTCATCTACCTGAACAAAGCCCTCTTTACAGATACATTTGTAGGTACCATTTAAGTTACTACAATAACTGCTCGTGGGGTCACATTGATGTCTGAGTGCTTGATCTCCCGTGTTGCACTCGTCAAGATCTGCCCGATAGATTATGATATGAAATGGTAGACAGATAAAAGAAATTTTAGTCATCATAATACAATCTACTGCATTCATATAAGGTTGACATGGCGGTAAATTGTGTAATTACCTGAGCAAGTTATCTCGTCGTTGTTGATTGAGTACCCTTGTGCACAGGCACATTGGTAGCTGCCTTCTTTATTAACACACGTAGCGTGCTCATTCTCTTCACATTTCTCTGCCTGGGCCGTCTCTATGTTGCACTCATTCAAATCTGGGAAAAATATCATAATGGTTTTCACTTGGAGCTTATAATTATGATTTCAGTAATCTTGTTCAATAGCGTAGCAAATAAAGTCAAAATTAATACTGACCGATGCATTCATCTAAATCTCCAGCATTTTTAGTGTAACCAAGGTTACAGTGGCATTTCTTAATACCATTATCCCTCTTACAGGTACCACCACCACACTGTTCTTCACAAGCATCGACAGCTGTGGCGTAAATTACATTTTGTAAAAAATCCGGGATGCTAAATTTTATGTAAATAACTAATTGTGTGAGTCCGATGGCTCGTAATCTTACGTTCGCAGGATTTGCCGGCAATTAAACGGAAACCAGTTTCACATCGACAGTCGTAGGAGCCAGGGGAGTTCATGCAGATGTGGTCACACATGTCCAGAGGAGTCCCACATTCATCCACATCTAAGATGATAAACAGCAATATTATATACCGACCTAACATTAGGCTCGTATCATCATGATTTAAACAAAACATAACACCAGCACCGACCTTTGCAGCTGTTTGGATTAAGCGGGTCCTGCTTGTAACCCGTCACACAACTACATTCAAATCCGCCGTATGTGTTGATGCAAGCAGAATCACAACCGGCATTGTCGTTAACACATTCGTTTACATCTGCAATGACATCAAGTTTTTGAATTATTACAGCAATATAATTATGATATTTACTTGACCTATGTTGCCTGGATTTAGTTTAAGAGGGGATTTCATACCTGTACATACAAATCCTGTTCCTGTAAATCCCTCCTTGCACTGACAGGAATAAGAACCTGGCAGATTCTGACAAGTCGCTTCTGCTGAACATTCATTAGGCTGTCCAGGGGCACACTCGTTATTATCTGTGAAGTATTCATAAGTAAGTTATAAATCACTATAAGAACTTAGAAGAAAAAAGGTTATTAAATTGCGTGTTGCATATCGCATAGAAATGAATCCATACCTAAGCATGATCTGCCATCAGCTGCCAAGCGATACCCATTGGAGCACTGACAAACCCAAGATCCGACAGTATTGACGCAGATTTGTTGGCAGCCATGAACAGCGATGCCTTCCAAGCACTCGTCAATATCTAGTTGTAGAGGGAAATGTCCACAGATGAAAACGTTATATGCGGCAAGGGTTTGAGTCATGCAGGTGAGAATCACAACCAATGTAAAGTAGGTCATCCAAACTAACCGTCACATTGGCGATTGTTTCCTAGGTTCAGAGCGAATCGGTTAGGACAGACGCACTCGTATCCTCCCCTGCCGTTGTTACAGAAAGCGTGCTCACTGCAGTGATGAGTTCCCGTCTTACATTCGTCCACGTCTATTTATAAATACATAGTTTAAAATCTTCACGCTTGATCACATATGAAAATTGAGTAGCGGGTGAGTTAATTGGGGATTATATGCTTACCGTTACATATCAGTCCTCCAACTGGATCCAGGACAAACCCATGAGGGCAGTAGCAGGTCTCTGTGCCATCGATCTCCACTCCACAGTAAGCTATGGGGTCACAGATCTTATTGCTGCACGATGTCAAAGCTGAAAAAGAGTAATCAAAACACAGTGAATCAAATTAAATCTTGACAAAACGTCGCTGGCTTTTAATATACAATAAATGTATGTAGTTGCCATACGTCTGCATCTCTTTCCGTCAGCTTCCAGTTCAAATCCATTACGGCAGGAACATTCGTAATATCCAACTCTGTCTAAACATGTTTGGTCGCACTCTGGTTCGATGGAGCATTCATCGATTTCTGAAAAATACGAAATTATGTCAATATACGCAAAAACCTCGCTATAGAGCCAATTACGGACGAAAGGTAAAGAAATATGCATATCTGTCGTACCCTGGCATATGTCTGGGATAGACTCGTGTGGCTCATATCCAGGCCCGCAGTCACAATGAAAACTTCCTATCGTGTTAACACATTGTCTCTTGCATCCCCCATTGTTCTCTATACACTCATTCTTATCTGTGAGCGAACATCAGTCAAAAGGTGATATATACAATCTTAGCGGCAACAATATATCTGCGAGTTGACCTGTTGAGCAGGTGTGAAACGGAAGACGTTTCTTACCAATGCATTTATGGGTAGAGTGACCTTGGTCTTGTACGAATCCTGGTTTGCATTCGCACTGATGAGACCCTTCCTGTTCGATACAGATTCCATTCTCTAAATCACAGTTATTCTTGGCGGCCGATTTACATTCGGGTATATCTACAATGGAATACTAGACATGTATTATTCAGTCATGGCGGAAGTCAATGAAGCTTGCGGTGAGACGCACGGTGAGGGTGAGGTGTATTTACCCGAGCAGGTGTGCTGGTCCTCCTCTAGGTTAAATCCAGGCTGACAGCTACAGATGTAACCTCCAGCTACATTGTTACAGAACTGATCGCATTTGTGAGCTCTGGTGTCATTAGCTGGTAGTAAGCACTCGTTCAAGTCTGAAAATGGCCGCAATAAGATGGACTATATATTTGGTTTGCGAGATCCTTAAGCCGGTTCCACAGTCAACCTAATGTAATCTACAAGCACAAGTGTCGAACACGAACCTGTGCACGTCTCTCCGTTTCCACTCATCATATTTGGACAAGGTTCACACGTGTACTCTTTCTTATCTGTGCTGGCAGCGACCTCACTAGCTCCCTTGTCAACACAGGCTGGAATAGATGGTTTATTCTCTAGTCAGATATTATCTTTGCGAATGTATGATGAATTCATAGATAGAAGGAGGCATTTTGTTTTCTCTTACATGTTGCACATGGGTTTGTGGAGCAACCATCAAAGTCATCTTGGCAGAATTGTCCACCATAACTGGCTGGGCATATGCAAGCCGAATAGGCAAACGTTCCAGTTTGATTCTGAAAATTTGATAAACACAATGTATTATGTACTGATTAAAATGTGACATTACATTGTGTATGGATCTCATTTGCATGACATTTGTTACTCACCACTATATTATCGTAGCTACAAACGCCTTCATTTTCACAAGCACACAGGATAAGCAAAGGTCTGATGATAGAAATTGATCCTTTGCTGTCCGTGGCTTTTATTTCTACCGTGTACATATCACGCGAAGCCGGAGTCCAGTCCAGAGTAGCCGTAAATTGCACACCACCTCCAGTACCAGCTCCAGAAGCAACCAAATCAGTTTCTACAAGCTGTTCTTCTCCCATGGAATTCTTCACACTGCCTGCTATAACCAGGTTCTCCCCAGTGCTATCTGTCGCAGATATAGGCACTGAGAGCAGCTGACTTGTTCTAGCTTGGAGAGAATTACTGGCTGGTTGTGTGAAGGCTGGGGCTTGGTTCGCTGGGAAAAGAAAGCACACATAAAGTGCCTGCATTTGTATTTGTACAATATTTAAGATACACATTCTTATGATGCTGATGTATTTACTTAGGGCATCGTTCACGTCACTGAAGTCTTGTCTCGAGGCCAGAGTGTCTAGTCCAATCGCCAAATCAGCTGATTCTTTGTAATCTTGTAAACATTCGAAATTAGAAGAGCAGTCCTGCTGTTCTGCGATTGAGAAGTCGTCCATCGTCCAGAATCTGGGAGAATAGCCGAGCTTAAAGTATTCTACAGCATTGTTAAACGCGTCTTCCGTGTACTCCGCATATTTCATAAACAGGGTTTTAGTATTGGCACTGGTTCCACTTCCAGTTCCATACACCATTCTCAATGCCCCTGTTAAAACACAGTGATCATAAATACAGGTTCATAACTGGACTCACTTATTCGTTGCATGTCGACTTACTGATAAGACTTACAGGAATTGCCAAAGGCATGTAGGTCGTCTCCGGAGACGGTTGCTGGATTGTACGCCAACGCCCCATGAGGAGCCAAGTCATCTGAGGGACGCCCGTCAAAGTTGCCGAGGATGCCCTCGAACCCTTCACCGTGCATGCTGGTGGGTACACTGAGTACAACCCTGAGCATCTCATAAGTGGCCTCTGCTCTTACCGTCACTTCCATGTAGATCCCCTGCTTGAATATGATCTTAGCTCCGTTGCTTGGGCTGCCTATTGATGGAAACGAATTTCTAGATATGAGGTCGATTTATATGACAAAGTAATATTTATTCCGGAGTAAATATATATAAATGATGTGATACGCATATCTACACACTGATTCGCTCTAGCTTGTAGTTATCGGTCATTTCAGTGTTTCCCTCATATTTCACATCGTTGATGAAGATGTGGATGTCTGCGTTGCCATGATCTAGATAAACCTGGATCTTATCTGTGTTCTCTCCTCCAACACGAGCAGCTACAGCACTGCAAAATACAAAACAATTTACCTATAAAGCTGATTCTATTGAAGAATTCGAATAAATGATAGCTGTTTGCGTCCAGTCGAGTTTTATATAACTGACCTAAGATACGATGTTCTCGGTGTCTCGGTAATAAGAACTGGTACGGTATTAGTTCGGCCCTGAATCATCACGTTAAGGGGGTTGGATGGAGTTGATCTCAGGAGAATATACTCCCCAAATCCGCTGTAACTTAAGTCCTGGCCATCCAAAGACGTGAAGTGTAAGGCTCCGTGGACTAGCGCTGAAAGAATACCGATAATAGTGATGAATACTTTACATCATGCCATGGAATTTCACTCCTGAGGCAATTTGTAAGACAGTGTAATATGATGTCGACTGACCTCGTCCCAGCGTATCGTAGTTGACACTGGCGGACTGGGGACGTCTTTCTACATACATATCACAATACTCGTCTCCGTAAGGTTTGGAGTCCAAGCAACACCATTGGAATGGTAAAACGTCCTTCAGCTGGTAGTCACTGGACACAGACGCCGACTGGCACGATAAGGGGCAGAGTTTCAGAAAGGGAACACGGTGGTAAATTGTTATTAATTTGGGTATACAAATGAAACACGGGTACCTTAGAGTAGCGAGATATAAATCCAGCCTCGTTTATAGAGCTTAATGATGCGGCGTTGTTGCTCTCTGCTCCTGTATACAGAGTTTCAGTTGTCTCGTCATAGCAACAGCGGATGCTAGCACCTACCGCAGAAATGTCAAACATTGAATGAATACTCATAATTCTCAACGATCATAGCTATTGTATGATGACCAACTGCGGTTAGCACACTTACCATTTGCTCTCTCGAAGAGCAGATTGTAGCAGTAACGTCCATTGACTGCTTCCACGGCTTCTATCGCGTATCGCTCATCAGTGTCAGCTTGTCCTTTCATCTGTGGACAGTTACCAATCAGATACTGTCCCCATGCACTGATACTTCCCTCAGCCTTGGAAAAGAATGATATACACAATATTATAAATAGATACTTAGTTTTTAGAGCTCTTAATGACTAGCGTTATATTGACTGGCAGTCATGCGATATTATGTATATAAATGTAACTAGGAACAAAAGGGACGCATCGGGTGAAGCTCAAGGTCATATAGCAGACTACTGGTAGAGAGAACAACAATTCCCCGTCATTGACCCATCTATTCGTAAAGCGCATACCATATGCCAATCGCTGCACGCTTTTCTTGGGTTTGAGTAAGAGTTGTCGTTGTTGTCAAGCCTGAAGACCGCCACACCCGTGGTATTGTGACTGGACTGCATCTTATCCCTATCAGCGCGGTAGGCGTTAAACATGCCACTGTCTGTCGACCATTTTCCAGAATTTAAGGATTCCTCTCCCACTGAAGAACCGTCAGAGTTCATCACAACAAATCCGATTCTTCCTGGATATCCCTGGTCGTACGTCAGCTGGATCTCATCAGCTCTGTTAAATTCCAGAGATCACTGTGTTGACTTGTCATAAATGATGTGTCGAGTTTAAATCAGATTGAATAGCAATAACATTGTTTGCTCACGAATAAATTGGATTCCAAGACATGTGACCATTATCATAAAGGAAGTAGGCAAATGACTTGATATAATCGGTGGCGACGATTGCTTGGAAGGTGTTCAACTGAAAGTGCAATAATTAGTGAGTGAGCAAAGAGACATCTATTCCGATTTGGAATTGTTGTGTTTACCACAGGTTTATAAAACGTACCTCTGATGGATCAGCAGGATATCCTGGTTTCATCAGTCGCCAGGTGGCGATCAGTAAGAATTGTGGTACAATCAATTCTCCATAAATGTCTTGGATATCCAAAGCCACATCAGTAAGTATCGGGTCCTCAACGCTGATGTCTGTGTAATATCGGTACCAAACCTAAAAATGAGAACATTGAGAGATGTATCTTGGTTAAATTATTAACTTACTTAGAAAAAACAATTATGATATAATAGACCCACTTCAGAAGTGCCTGTCTCAGTTTCGGTGTCTGACCAGAAAGGAGCGATTAACAGCTTGTCCCCTCCAGAGAAAGCGGAGAAAGTTTCTTTAGCCAGACGCTGTGGAGTTCTGTAGGTTTTCTTCCTCATGTCGTCTATAGTATCAGATGTGCCGATAATGGCGCCATTTTCTGTGATCTACAGGAAGGGTAAATTCATTTGATTAGATACACTCTTTACACGAATACACTGTACTTCTAGTACAGTCATAAACAAAGCACTTACAAATAAACTGTTCATCAGCTGTCCTCCAGCCACTGGTAGTCCATCCGGCACTACGATCAGTGGTGACAATCTTTCCCCAGTAACACTGCTTGTTCCAGTCACTTTCACGTCCCCTGCCGACATGCCATAACTATACAGTCGGTCAACTGCAATAATAACAGCACATGATAAATGTACAATTCGCTAAGGTTCGCGTTAACGTAAGTTGATGAAGTCTGTGTTACATACCAACGCAAGCAGCAGCCCTTTCATCGACGATCTTTTTGTAACCGGCCATGCAGTCACATCGAAATCCTCCTCCCATGTTGATGCAGTCAGCAAGTACATCACAGTCATCCTCTTCGAGTAAACACTCGTCGTGGTCTAATATTTGAAAAGGAAGAGAAACAGGTAATTAAAGCATTGAAGAAATAAAGTGCTAAAAGTGATGAGAAGTAATGGTCTAGGGGGCTTGTTTTTACCGTTGCATTGCCAGCCATCACCCTCGTATCCTGCCATACAGTGGCATTTATATGATCCCAAAGTGTTCTCACAAGTGGCCAGGATATGACAGGCCTGAAGCCTGTTCCCAGAACCATCTAACTCTGTACACTCGTCGACATCTGCAATACAAGTGGTGATATCGATCAAGAAACATGCACTTCTTACGATCAAATGTCTTGGTGTGTAATCGTAAGCAATTATTACCGTACCTTCGCATCTGACGAATAAGTCGTTTTCTGTGATCATTTTATACCCCCTGGAACAGCCACAGGCGAACGTTTCTCCTCCATCCACCATGAAACATTGTCCTCCAGATTCTGTTTTACATGGGTTAGTGGCACACCAATCAATACCTGAAGTTACACATATTCAGGCAGTCAGTACAGCTTGACTCTGGCATATCTTGTTAGTTGTGATACGAGTGTAAGTCTGCATGGTAGTTTGACAGTCGTTAGATTAAGAAGTACCCTGACAGTCTCCGTTGTTACACACACTCTCATCCATATCGGCGGTACCATTAATGGCCAGACAGATGCGTCCTCCATTGGCCGGTGCTGGACTGTCACATCCTCTCTCCCTCGTCTGTAGACCAGGACCGCACTCAGACAGACAGGTGGACCAACCTCCCCACGGTCCCCAGTTTCCATCAGCTAGATAATGTAAAACGTGAAATAACGCATTTTATGCTGAAATTAGAAATGATTAAGTGAAACGAATCTATATCGTGGCTGCAAGCTGACCTCTTTCACAGAAATCTCCAGAGTAAGATTCTTCACATAGACATATAACCCCCTCCACGTCATCTTGACAAGTTCCGTGTCCATTACAGGTTTCCCCGATACAGTCATCGATATCTGAAACAAAGGGAAATACAATGCGGTGCTCAGCAAGTCTTCAGGAATCTCTCAGATGAATGTATTTTATAGTACAGCTTGTCTGATTTTGTTTTCCTCAGTTGACCTACTTTCGCAAACCAGTATTCCATCTCCTGAGAAACCAGGTAGACACTGACACGCAAAGCTCCCGATTGAGTTCTGACACTCTGCGTCGTCATGGCAACCTTCGGCAGCCGCAGGATCCACACATTCGTTGATATCTGAAGAAAGGTAAATATGCGGCAAATTTGTATCGTACATGACATTGGATCCATTATCAGCCGGCCATATCTAATCCCCGTTACCTTCACAAGATCCCGAGTCGCCTATCTGATAACCAGCCTCACAGACACATTCAAACGAGCCATCCGTATCATTGCAGACGGCATCCGGGATGCCAGCACAATTATGCATAGCAGAGCCGTCCTGATTCAGCTCGGTACATTCGTTGATATCTATATGACAAAGCGAATTATGGATTGTGACCTAGGTATAAATCGGGAATATAGCACTAGTTTGCAGCAAACTACCATGGCCCGTAAATTAGTATAGTATTACTTAGCATAGTATTACGTACTATCACAAATGATGCCGTCGCCAAGATATCCTGGTCCACATTGACACGAGAATCCGTGTCCTGATTCTGAATGCAAATTGAAATCTTCATCCACGCAAACTGCTGTCTCACTACAATCATCTAGACTGGTGGTGCATTCATCCAGTTCATCTGTATGAGTATAGCAAATAGAATTGGCTTTAGATAACGATCGAGTAACAATTACCACAGTAGATATAAGGATATATATATATACAACAATGTGTATACGAAGGAGTTTTGGGAAGAAATAATTGCTACCTCCGCAGTCCAGTATTATTGGGTAGAATGCTGCATTGTTATCATTGTTGACTTCCTCCGGCACCTGGTCCTCACTATCGACCATCACACCCAGATACACTCTCTTCCAACAGAACGGGTAGGTTTCTGGTGTCAAGGGAATCACTAGGTTACTCTCACTCATGTCCATGATGTCAAACTCTACGGCGTGTCTCTAGATAATGTACAGAATATCCTCCCAATGTTATAATACATCCATCCATTATAAATTTCCTAAGTTGATTGCTAGAATATGTGAATATAATTAGCTGGGTTTTCCAGCTTTATGAGTTACCTCCGGGCACCCTTCATGACTACGGGCATTAAACGAGTGACAAATGCATTTAAAGACTATATCTTGGTAAAAGCGTCAAGAAATTAAGAAAGGAAGGGTTCAATAACGAGCTCTGTAAATTAGGAAGTTCAATTTGTTATATTAAACAAGTTATGGTACTTTTAAAAAACCGGGGGACCACGACTATTTAAGGAAAGGTACATTGTGCGTGAAAAAAACGAGTTAGGCGCTCTTTTTTCACGGAAATATCAATTTAATGGAATGGTTGCTTAGAATGTATTATAACATGCTGGTGGAGATTTTATTACTCTTTATGTTGATGAAAGTTTGATTATAATTAGATTACAAAAAGTGTACTTTGAGGCTGTTTAAAAACACATTGTTGGTAGCGACCAAATAGTCACAGAGCCCAGGGTACGTAATTACGTAGGATATCATCATTCGTCATAGTAGGGCGTCACATGACTTTCATTCATGAAAAAAACTTACTTAGCCAATCGGGATGGGGCTTACATAAATTAACTTGGTTACGCATTAATTAGTTAAGATTGAGCATAGATTATTTTTTATAATACTGCGGTAGTTAAATAC
>JAXGGS010344728.1:0-13276 GCA_035585475.1 Armandia brevis
ATAAGAATATAGGCATAGTTAATGCGAAGCGATTGAAATGTACTACATAAACCGTAAATACCTGCATGTACAAAACAAATGTACGATGTCTATACGTTTAACGTAGATCGTTGAACAATGTTCATTTTCCAAGATTAACGAACCCAAGTTGGCACTTTCATCTCACAAAACTGGAAACCCAGCACCAGAAAGTTTGTTCTTCGCTAATTTAAACATGGCTAGGAACAGTTGCCGCTCCACGGGGCTTACAGTGAAATTGTAGCAGTTTCTACCAGTGGGGCTCATCGGTGTGATGCTCGCTTCCGATTGGCTTTTCGTCAATTTTGCCCCTGACACAAATTCGGCCACTCTCTCTTTGTTATGAATATCATCATCCTAAAATATGTACACGGATTCATTTTGACTTTATTGCAAGCGGCTATCGGTGAATATAAAGTGAATTATGGAATACCCGTGCGTGCACTTTCATTTTGATGAAGTTTGAACTAAAAGGAATGTGAATTCGTTGCTTACCCATTTTCCGGCATCCTCTTCAGATTCTTTCATTATGACATGGATCAGAGTGGGGTCATTTTTACTTTCTTTCAATTTCACTTCAGAAACAGAAAAAGCCTTTGAACGAGAAAAATATCAATAAATGTTAATGCACCAACGCTAGTTCATGTCTAATGTAAGCACGTAGCAAAAAATATATATTTTGTAACTCGTATACCTTGCTATCAGCAAATGCATTACACGTAATGACATGTTGTTAATCGATATTAAATCCCCAATTATTTACCTGCAGCTGAATGTCGTCGGCTTTGCTGGTGACGAATATTATCTCTGGGGTAAGCAGCAAAAACACACCCAGTGGACTTTTTGACCCCCGCTGACTAGCGCTTACTTGTACGAGCACCGATGACTTCGGTACGGAGTTAAGCAATTTTCTAGAAATAAATATACACGTCATCATCGTACAAATTGCATGTTTTAGGGTGAATAATATAGAACAATACATTCTCGGTCTTATTTCAGTATATATGAAATAAAAAATATGTATCTAATATATGAATATATATAATATGATTTTGTATAAAACATATATTTCAGTACATATAGTTCATGCTTACTCTGAAAATTTGAGCGCCGTGTTGTGATTGTCCTCCCAGAGGCGATCACTGGCCTCCAGTCTAGGTAGGGGCATTTTCTTCAGCCCTGTCCCGTGCAGTAACCCAGTGCCTGCCTGGGAGACGAACTCGGCAGCTCCACCGATTGGCTTCGTTACTACGCCGACGAGACCTTTACCCACGGCGGATACAAAGCCTGTAGCAGCTCGCGAGGAGGAGGAAGGAGGACTGTGTGGGTCAGTGGCACGAGTCAGTGACTGCAGGGGCTGATCAGCAATACCGGCAACCGCTCCTGTATCATTTAATAAAATATCGTGCTATGACCTATTATAATGTGTATCTCCTAAAACGGTTAATATCTAGGACCTATCATAGATGAAAAGTCGTATACAAGCATATGTAAGTAGTGATATTAATCTGACCTAGTAAACTTAGTCCAAATCCTGTAAGACCATTAAGAAGTCCCTGTGAGATGCCACCGGGCTTCTGTCTTCTCGACTCCTCTAGTCTCTCCTGGTGGTCAGGATCCAGAGAGAGTCGGTCCATGTTCCGCGACACACTCGAGGCAAAGTTGGTGATAGACGTTAGAGTGCCGGTAGATATATTCATGATTAAAGAGCCCATCCCCTTGGTGACGCCAGTTATGAAGCCTCCCGGGCCTTGGTACAGGCCTTCATACGGAAGCCGAAACAAGTCGCCGATTCCTGTGCTGACACCTCGTATTAATCCAGTCGGGTTGCCTAAAATCTCAAGTGAACCAAGCACAAGCCCTGAAATAAACACCAGAATTCTTAAGGATGCATAAAATAAGTAACGATCATAAAATGACAATTAAATTTCGGTCGTTATTACTACACTGAAATCGTTTGTGATGGGAAGAGGTGAATAAGATAAATACCTGCTCTGAACAATGCACCAGATGCATAATGCATAGTTACAGCTCTGCTAATCTGAGCTGAACTTGTGAAAAGTTCCGCTTTTTCAAATTTGGCGAATCTGAGTGGTGTATTGTCAGACGCAATGAACAGCTTCAGCGAAGCATGCACGCTAAGCAACAGCGCCACTGGTGCTATGGTAACCTGCTTGAGCCTGATTGGAGATACCAAGCTTCGTGCCGCACAAGTAATTTCTTTCGGTATCAACACTTTATCCTTAGTGTTGGTCGGTGGTTTGTGCGGTGGAATCATACTGTCGATGACTCGCAGTACCTCATATATGAATATGTCCTCGACGTAGAGAGTGAGCGGTTTAAAGTTTAGATCTACACTTTGCACTGTCGTCTGATTTCCGGAATCATAATCACAGCACAGGTCGATGGCGACGTCGATTAGACTATCACGTGACAGCCGCTCCAGGACTTCTTTGATCTCGTCAGTTGAGCTGTCGGTGTTGAACGCGTCTCTTCTGTAATCTTCTTGTCTGAGTAAAACGACAGGAAAGTCGTAGTTGCCTCGTCCGTACTGCTGATTATCTATTTGTATATCACCTATCATTATCTTCACTCTCTGAGGACGATGGGCCTGACGAAACGTCCGCGTGCTCACGTTATCTTGTGGAGAAAATATCAGTCCGGCGTCTTCAATGCTTATTCGCAGCACTTCTTCGAGGTCTGCAGATCCGTGAGATTCGCGAATGAGCACAAAGCTGCCCTTCTGGCATAGACAGCTGCACGTGACGGTTGTTTGTGAAGAATACGAGTTGGCATTGTCTCGCTGCGAAGTTCTGTCTCCGTTGAAACTGCTGATGAAGCTGAACCCAGTCGCCTCAGTCAGCACGCTCTCGGCTACCGAGGATCCTGAGCCTCGTCTTCGTCTGCCGGATTTCCTAACCTTCGGTGTGGTTTCTTCGACTTTCACCACCTCCTTGCCTTTAATCCTGCTTCTTATCTCCTTAGCGGAGACTTCAGCACGGCTTATGGCGTCGATGTACACATGGGCGGTATACCCGACTTCCTCTATGTGAATTTTGACATCTGCAACATCTGGGATGCTGACGAACACGTCATATTTGGACTGAATGTCGATGCCCTGACTCCACGGGAGAGAGCCTTCAAAGAGCTTGCCAGACTCGTCACTCTCCAGAGTGACCCCAGCGAGGTGGAGTTTGATGGACTTGTTTGGAGGCTGGATGTCTGGAAACTGGCTGTTGTGAGTTGGGAATGAATAGTGACAGCTACTGAAAGGGGGCAGCTTAGGTAGATCTGTGACTAGCTCCGCCTCTTCTTGGATAGTGCCACCTGTTGATAAAATACATGTAAATTGTGTATATCGGTAGATAATACTGCTATGTCCCACTTTAGAGATTGCATAAGGAAAACTTGTATGCATTGTATACAGATGACTGTTTCTTACCGAGTGTTCCGATGTCGTGCAGTGTTTGGCCAAAGTGGAGCATCAAGTTGCAATTGTTGTGTATCTCGATGCTGGGATGAGCTTCCTCCGAGATGGTCAGGTACGAGATCAGCTCAGAGTTCTGTGACGTCAACACACAAGCCTGGGTCCTACAGAATTCACCTGATAATATCGGCATGGCAAGATTCTGCCTTGAGCCAGTCTCGTTATTTCTCACTCTGGTTGGGTACGACCATTCACATCCATCTAATGCGAACATGGATTTTGACTGATCATCATTTCTGTGAGATAGATCCGATTGGTTTTTGTATGAAAAACAAATGTACTGGACACATTTAGTGACGCCGTCGGAAGGGTCCTGGTTATCAGCTGTCATTAAAGTCCAAATCAGGAGTGGATTGGAGCCCTCGTGAGCTTTTGACACATCCAGGTCAAGCACATCAGCTCGGTCGTGGTCAAGCGTCACTTTCTCGTAGGAAAGAGGAACGCTGAAGCATTGCACTGAAACAGGCTGATCCACCCAGCTAATGATTCGGTACTTCTCTCTTACCGTAACGATTCTCATCTCTTCCCTGACTGTAGAGTGAATCGTCAAGAAACACATCTGCAAAATAGAACGAAATTCTAAGCATCGTCTTTATGAATTGATATGTACCATCAGCAATTTGGTTTATATCTAATGTAGAATCGGTACTTGAATTTACATGTGTACGATACGAACCTTCGTAATCGTCGAGTCGGACACGATTTTAATTGCCACGTCCAAACTCCCTTCTACATACAACAACCCTTCAATGAAAGGCAGGTATCTTTCTAGGTTATTTTCCTTGGATAAAGTCAGAGGATCTGACATGTGAAGCTGATTTTCGTGAGCAATCCCGATATGAAATAATCCCTAGTGACAATGTGAAAAATAATACACATTACCTTCTGTACAATGCAATCTTAAATACCCGGTAGTCAACCCAGCGTGTTCATTTCAATTCTTACCTCGATATCTGAAGGAGCCAGAGTTTGGCCTTCAGGAATGACCCACTGCTTATCTTCCTCTTCCAGTAAGGTGATGGAAATGCCACTCTCGTTTACTATCAACCAATGGGGACAGACCTCAATCAATAATGTATTAAATCCGGCCCATCTTTGACTCAATTTTACCTGTAGGGATGAGATACAGGACCATTAAGACATCGCACAGAGTAATATCGCCATGAATAACAAGAAATGCACTTGACGCAATGATGAAACCTACTTGTAAGTCTATGTCTGGCTGCACCAGTTGAGAGTTGTTAAGGTCACTTGAACTAGGCGTTCTCTTTGACTGCGGAACTGTGATGTCATGATGGGTGGACGCCGGGGAAGTGACTGATCTTCTGTTCATCCTGGAACATTGAAACACCAGTACATAAATAATGATGACTCGTGTTAAGGTGCTACTATTTCAGTAGTTGTAAAATGATTCGATGAACAATTAAAGCAACCCTACTGAACCTACATTTCAGGAGAACGGTTATATGGCCATGCAGAGCCTGTTTCTTTATCCCAGTTGACGAGTAGCGAGGAGAGATCGTTCGTGTTGAGTGCTTTTCTGTTTACTTGCTCAATCATCCCAGATGACAGGGACAAAGCTGGGCTTGATCTTCTCATCTGAGGACTGAAAGATAGATTACGTTATTAATGACATCAATAAATGTTATCATTGGAAACTCTAGAGCGTATACTAAACCAAATAATAAGGTGGGTGATCAGCAAGGTCACTTTGCATAAGGGCTATGTAGTAGATCGAACATATATAATACCAAACAAAGGTACCGTAATCGCTTAATTTTGATGGTAATTTAAACAAGCAATGTACCTAATCTGGAATGTAACACTGTGAGTCATGTCTCCTGCCATTGTGTGCAACTGTTGCTCCTGTCCGTGACCTGGCAGAGTAACCTGGTGTGACGTCTGCATACGTGGCGATTCTATGTTCATGGTTAAGGGCACTGGCAGATGCGTTCTTACAACAAATACTGGAGTCAACAGTATCTGAAATAGAATCGTCTGGTGTGAATGCATATCACATGTAGGATTAAAATTGCAAATCATGTACGATGCATTCGTCTAGGCTAAAATTTAAACAGTAGAAGCAAGGTTGGTTAGCCTTTAAAACGCTACTTCGTTGAACGCCAAGGCTGAAGTTATTTTAAAGAAGTTAGATTCCAGTGTAAAAGCAAAACGTGAACAATTAATAGAGTTAATCGACGAATGCTTTCATCATATGTATACGGCAGTTGGAGACTAACAATTAATTCTATTTGTTTTTAAATTAGTTAAATATGTATAAAAGCTATCTACTGGTTTTCATTTTAAACTCCCTCTCATCATAACTGTGTTCTTTAACATTTATTTTGATACAACATAAAGTTGCCAAATCATATATCCATAGCTCACTGAAAAGGGTAAAACAATAATCCACACTGTGCTTTTGTAAATAAAATTAAACTGAAAACTAAGATTAATAAAGTCCATGTAGATATTAAGGAAAAGCGTGTCCATTACACCGATTCTTAAGAGGATTGAAATAGAAAGATTATAGCAGTAAATCGCACTAGCTTCGTAAATGAAGTGTACACAATCCTTGGTTATATGTATGACACCTATCTACCAACTCACCATCATTCGAGTAAGGGAAATTATAGGGTAATGTACTTCCTAAGATTTAAAAGATATTTCAAACATGTTAAGTATTAGCTTCATGTGAGTAACTATGGATATTTGAATACCCTCTATTTACAAATTCTAACACTGGATCAAAAGACATTTGCCCAGACGGCTTAACAAAATTTTTAGTTTGACATATCTTAGCGACATGATTAAGGAATTGTGCCGAGTTTATTTTGCAATGGCAGTGATAGAGACTTACCATGTTCTCACACCCTAGCCTATGGGTTCGGGACAAAACATGACACCAAACATGGATGAATCCAGCTGCTTTCTCGTGAAGTGGAATCTAAAATGATAAAATAATATTCTCAGCTGACAAGGTATTACACATTTAGTTTATTATTGGTATAAACCGGTAGGCTAAAATAGACATATGAAAGAAACACATCTCAGCACAAGTGCATCGTAATGCAAACCTTGATCAGACGGCTCTCCTTCATCTTTTCCCCTGTGACCGGAATCTCGTGTGACCAGAGCATGCTGGTCCCGGCTAACCGGATTTTTACAGCTCTCACGTTTTCATGCTGAACAGTGAATGACGGGAGGCTTTTACCCGCCTCAAGTGTGGCATGTCCTTCTCTAGCTTGTGGTTTGTGTGTCAGAAGCCGAACATCTACGTTTTGCGAGAGCCTACTGGCCACAGTAATTTGGCCAGACAACTCAACCTAAACGATACAAAATTACACAAGCAATTGAATAGGACTCTTTTTTAGTAAACTCCAAATCGATTCGTGGGATTTCTGTCAAGAAATTGATCTCAAAGATATATTTTTCTCACCTGTATCTGGCTATTGTTTAAACGTTTGGTTGTAACCAGCAATGTAATCTTATTGTCTCCTTCACCTATGGCGCATACTTGTGACCCTATTTTGTTCATGTCGACACATTCGCTCCACAGTTTCTTTGGGCCCTCGATCCCAAATCTCATAAGCTACGATTGAAATTTCAATAGTACATAAGCCTTAACCAAATAAGAATTGTTCTTCACATTATTCCATTCATTGCAGTGCCTACCTGCTCTCCTTTCTGAGTCCTCCAACTGTACGGTAAAGCTTCTCTACATTTTACTTGTATATTTTCCTCTGTTTTCATCTAGTGAATATAAGCATAAATATTAAGTACTTTGATAGAACATGAATCCGAACCGTATTAATTTTCTACTTGACACCTTAGAAAGATCAATTATCAAAGAATTTTTACCTGTCCCAGCCTCACCACTTCGCGCGTGTTGTTGCAGATGATGTAGTAGTTTAGAATCGGGGTGGGTAGGTCAAAACCCCCAAGCTGAGTCCACGACTCGTGGGCAAAGTTTAGGGTATGGATAATCGATTGGCTAGCTCTCAGCATCGCGTCATCGACAGAACAAAGCACAGTGCAGGCTGGACCCTATTCATAAATGATTTTAGTAACATTATCTCATGTATAGATTGGTTTTGACTCCTGGAAGCTAGCTGCCATACCATTCATAATATGTGATATTTCTACGAGTTTGGAAAAAGTTAGATATTCGTACCCCTGGCTTTACTTGGTAGGTGGCGTTTGCTTGTAGTCCACTTAGTTCAGCAAACGTTTGACTGGTCAGATTTCTTCCATCTACAATATCTCCTTTGATACCAGCAGTCACCTGAAATCATACAATTATGAAAGATACCATCATATAACAATGCAAACAATTGTCATTATTTTTTATCGCCATTGAATTAACAGGTGAGGCACGTGCCTGGGCGACTGATTTCTTCTGCATGTTGTAATGGGTCAGAGAAAGCGACGGTCCATCTATGTCCACAACGGCAAACTCTTTGTCAAGATTGGAGGCCAATCCGAGTGTGTAAGGTTCTAGATTGGTGGGAGTTTCTGCAATGAATAAGGTGTTTTATTACATTTTTGTTTATATAAATATTAAAAAGCAACATCACTAAAACCAGCTTTATGAATGAAATAAACCATGATTAAATCCAAATTGTATTTTGAGTATTTCGCAATTTACCTTGTCCCAGGTGAGTAAGATGAGCAGACATATGCAGACTAACGCGGGCTGCTGACACTGACATCTGAACGGTTGGGATATGAGCTGGGAGATAACATGAGTCGATACTCAACGATGCAGCCAGGGTTAGAGGAGACACAAGAGGACTGAGGCCCGGCCCCTCTGGTGAAACGTTTCCTTCTGCATCAACCAGCGTCCAATGCTCATTCCTACAATTTAGCAGAACAATAGAAAATATTGATGTGTCATTTCACTATCAATTACGCATGACAAACAAGAATATAATGTGAGTATGTATACTGTACACATTCTATTTATCGTCCCATCGATTTGCACAGGCATGCGTGCATGCATATAATTATACGAAAACAACGTAATAGAACATTGCTGAGGTTAATCATGACATTGAATTATATGACTCGTAAATGTGATTTACTTGGGTGTGTCAATTTTCTCCTCGTGGTCCTGCCTCGTGTCAGGGTGGAGTATGAGGACCCGCCAGAGAGTGGACACCATTATCTCCTCCACCTCATCTCCGGAGGGCCTTGCCAGCTCCACACTGCTAGACTCGTTCTCAGACAGGTCAAATTTCACATAATCCAGGTACTCGCGGGATAATCCGTCCCAGTGTTGTAGGACACACGGTACCTGTAGTGGATTATACATTCATGCATTATAATATAGTCCCGCAAACGGGCAAAATATTTTTTGAAAATAATCATTTGAATGAGATCAAATGCCGGCAATGGTAAAATATCAAAGTGCGTCCATGATCTCATTAATGTTATAAAATAATATGTGTTATTTGGTTGATTTATTTACCTTGAGTTTTTCGTCGATGAATCTTACATCAAGTTCCTGTGGCAAGCTGAAAGGTACCGGGGTCACTTTTATCCTGGTTATTGCACGTGGTTGTAAATAACTCCAGGTCATGGATGCGTGTCCAATAGCGTAGTCCATGGCAAATATGATTTCTCCAACTCGGGGTTGAACCAACATATCAAATGCTGAGGGATATATCCAATTAACATGCTTTTTAGATATGACCTCATTCACGACATATAAAGTAGTTTTAAAGTGATTGCCTTCTGTTCATAGTCCGAGTTAATCTTACATTCGTCGGCTAGATATTGAAAATCCCCCGTTCTTAAATCGTCCTCTGTTTCATCCAGAACTTCGTCCATTACTTGTGATGCGGGACGTTTCCTGGTCGAACCTGAGTGTTTAACTGGAGGAGTCGCTGATCTCGGTGGGGTAGAAACTGCAGCGGTCGACGGCATGGTCTGAGAAATTAAAAAACGGATTACAGGGACATTAATTTCTGTTAACGTATGCCACATTTTTTACGGGATTAACACTAAAATGATGTGATGAGCTACCTCGTAAAATTTGGTGTAATGTTTAATCAGCATTTCGGCGCACATCACATGCTCCTGTCCGAAGTAGGCTGGCACCATTCCCAAGTCCACGAAACACAGCACCCGTGGAGTGCTGTTCGAGCTCCCTGGATCACTCCACGATACCGAGGCGTCTACGTGCAGTGGTAGCGGTCCAATGAAAGGTCGCGTCTTATCTCTGTAGCTCGTGGTAACTAGAATATCGGCGATTGATAAGTCTCCACAGATTTCAACGTCAGGAGCTCGTTCCTCGTCTGCTCCAAACGTGAGCCCGCCACTGATCTCTGACGTCACCAAGGAAACCCTGGGCTGGTGCAGATGCGGCATTCCTTCTATGTTCACGACACACTGAGTAGTACGCAATTTTACACTCTGCAGCGAGGATAAATATTGAAGAAATGCTGGTCCACTGCTCGGTTGATTGGAGACCGGAGCTGTCTTCCTGTTTGCAGATGTAGGTTGTGTAAGATTTGGAATGGATATCTGTTTGGTGACAATTTGGGTAAAACTGAGAGCCTGCTCAGCTTTGCTCAAACTCCCGTTCAGCATCAATGGTCGGTCGAGATTTAGACTCATTTCAACTGTTAACACAAACCAAAACATAACGCAATTAAATATTGCTGATAAAATATTGACGATAATTCGTTAAACCTGAGATGAAATTATGGCAGTAAATAGCACTAAACACAAACCTGAATTAGTGAGAAAATCCGACACTCTGAAGGTGTACAGACTTGGAGGAACCCCGGTTTTACAATCCACTTTCCCTGGCCTGGTCTCAATCCAGTGCGTGATGAAGTCTCCACAGTCAGGGATAAGTCTCTGCTCATCGGTTACAACGTGACCAGGCTAAAAATTGACGAATTATCAATTCAAATAAATATTAAATGTGTCTTGTTTTACATACGCAATATCAAATTTGAATGGAGGCGGCATTATACGTGATTTACCTTGGCGCCTTTCAAAACTATGTCATAGCACGACAACTCAATTTTCTGACTCGCCCTTTGGCAGGATATCAAAGTGTACGGCTGCGAAAAGTAGGAGTAAATAAAAGGCCACATCTTGTAGCCGTTCCTGGAAACTATGTCATCGTCACTGAAGGTTTCCTTAAGCTCGAGATCAGATTTGCACCTGGCAGATTTGTGATGCGGTTTCGCCTCGTTCGTGATCATTGCTTCAGAACCGATCTGCTCGTGTGAGTAAAGCATGAACGAAATTTTGCCCGCCGTGAGCAGCACTTCGAAAGGCGTCCTAAACATCTGTTTAAATCCATCCACGAACGATTGATTCTCTCGCTTTTGCTCTGGCTCCTTTGGCTGTAAAGTGATAGTGATTTCAGGCCTGGAAACCGACGTATTGAGGGTCGAGGGTTCACTTTCCACCCCGCTATCAGTAGCGCTCATCTCCTCGTTGTCTGTAGAAAATCCCCCTTGAGGTGATGGATTCAGGAGAGGCAGAACGTTGGTAACAATGATGTCGTTCATCAGTTTCACTTGTGACGTGGAAAGAGAGAAGTCTATGTCACTTATGGCATTCACTTCGAGGGAGTAGCCACACACTACAACCGGCTGCAAAAAATACAAGGCTAGTTAGTGTTGATACATTTCATGAATATTGGTCAGCAAATCGACATTTACACTAAGTATGCAGTTACCCGTAAAGGAGCCGAGTTGTACACAATCGCTGGTGCTGCAACTATTTTCAAATCAAACCCTGCTGCAATCGGAACTAATTTCACCTCTTTAGTCTCCGATCTGTAAGAAAATGAATATCATATGATATACCAGAGAAATAGGAACCAGAAATACATATAATGAATGTTCGACGAATGTATATTTGTTCTCACTCATCCCGCGGTAGGGTGTTCCATTCCAGCGCCGGATTCTGGGCAAGATCATCCGAAGACATTTTCTGGGTTCGTCTGCCTCCGTATACAATTTGCCGCCAAATTCCCGAGCTCAATCCCAGTCCGTTAATATCCATCTGGTATTGTCTGTCTTCCACTTCTGAGCCTGTTTGTGAAGTTATTCCCGCCTGTAAGGCTTGCCTGTACATGTCCTTTTCTACCACAACCCGGGGCAGGGGGTTGTCAGCCACAGGCACAAGGGAGAAACTCTCGATTTGCAGCACACATACGTCATCGTCCATACGGGAATTATTCTCCATTTGTGAGCTCCCGGGGGTATGCCCCAGCTGGGGATCCCAATTCCTAAACTGTGGAATGAACATTCTGAATTTGGTGGCGTTCACATACACCAGTGGCACAACATCTGACGTGAACCACGGCAGCGATGATTTTTGTTCGGATGACTTTGGGCTTTTAACGGCCCCAGCAGTTTTCACGAGTGAGCCGGTTGCGCTTGATACAGTAGTGAATACATTCAGCAGCATGGAAAGGGCAGGGCAATTCAGCACGATGTCACATGGTTGTACACTGAGGCATACCTGGAACATGTATAACTCGGTATAGATTTGTTTCATAGTCCATAGTGTCTACCACGCTGAGAATTTGATAAATCATATCTAATGAAAATACCATCAAAAGTTACCTCATTCAAGTACACAAGGCCTTTCTCCGCAACTTTCCTATCTTTCGTTTCACCTTCATTGACGCCTGCTTTTATTAATTTCTTCTTGACGTTCTTCCTCAGCGCTCTTGTAAACGTAAATAGCAGAAACCCATGGCTTTTATCGATTGGCTTGGCGTCCTCAGGCTGAAATTTCCCTTGGCTAGTTTGACCTAAAGCGGTAGAAATGTAGTGTAATTATGCGCAATTTATGAATAAGTTCAAATCAAATGTTAAAATTAAGATTGGCTATGCAATTGTATACCTGTTGTCCATAATTTATTAGACGCTACTTGTAGATTGTGAGACAAGAGGTCATTGCATGAAAGAATAATTCCTTCGTTATTGCCTCGAGTCCATTTCTCTTGCCTATCAATGAATATATGTTATAGGTAAATCGAGCACATTTTTAAAAGACGTATAGCGATTGTTGTTATGAAAGACGTTTACTTTAAATGTTCTACCTTTTGATAAAGTGCGTCATATTCAGAGCTCCAACTTTACATTTGACCTTAGCGTACACATCTTGTACATCAATCGCGGTGGTCAAGTCCTCCGCCTCCGCCGATAAGCACAATTCTGAAGGTAAAAAAGATGTGTCTTTCTTGTGAATTGCTAAATAGATAATGATAGAAACGAAATGTATATACGTAATGTGTTCGGTTACTGACCCTCTCCATTCTTATCTGTGCTGTATAAGTTTGCTTCAAATCTTAGAAGCGTCCATTGCAACCATAAGGACACTTTAACAGAGGATTTGTCTTCAGCCATTTCTTTTACTGGGGAACTTTCACACGAAGCTGTTTCCGAAGTTTCTGTAATCGTCCCCACGTTAAAATCTGGATTTTCTAAGGGACTGGAGGTGCTGGTCATCTTAACAGTCGCCCCTTCTCCTCCCGCTCCTAACAAAGGCTGTGTGGAGGTCGGAGCCATTGACCCAAACCGCGACGATTTACCTTCTGTCTCTGGGGTGTATAACTTTTGAAGGATTTGGAAACTCTCTAGCATACTTGATATTGACTTTATGTTGGACATCATGAGATTGTAACCAAACTGAATCTGCATAACAAAAACATTTTGGATATCAAAATCAAATTCTTGGACGACAAATAAAAGGGTAACGTATGCTAAATACCGGTAGGCGATCACGCAATGT
>JAXGGS010344839.1:0-13276 GCA_035585475.1 Armandia brevis
TCAAATTCCATAATATTCTCCTCTTATTATATTGTATTAAAGTACTTGCTGTGAGCCTATAATAGCATTTTGTGCTGTAAGAAACAATATTCCTGCTGGGATTGATGTGATTGCGACGATTGTGAATACTAAAGTTTGAATGTCCATTTTGATTTTCCTTTTAAATTTTTATTTCGTTTGTTTAAATATGCTCTGATTAATATTCTGTGCTCTGAGCATTTAATATTTTGTTTTCAGCCGTGAGGAACAAAACTCCAACTGGGATTGATGTGATTGCGACGATTGTAAATACTAAAGTTTGAATGTCCATTTTGATTTTCCTTTTATTTTTGTTTTAAGTTTTTATTTTTTTAATTTTATTTTTTAATTATTTTTTTTAACTATGTTTGTTTTCTTAATTCTAAGATATGATTTGAGGCCGCTAATTACAAGCATTCAGCGATGAAACGATCAATGAATGCGACGATTTATAATAAAAATATTTCTAAATAAAAAATGTGAGATGAAAGCATTTTTTTTCACGTTCAAATTATTTTTTACAAATTTTTAGTTTTTTATTGAAATAGAAAATCGAAAATATGATTAATTTTTGGAAAAACATTTTTAAAATAAATCGGAACTTAAAATTCACGATTGGCTGTTTTGGAGGTCTGTTTCAGTTTGACATATTCATCATCATATTAAATTTATATATGGCGCTTATATTAAATGTGATTTGACGTGTTTCCATTACTTTTGAATAGTTCACTATGCGTATTAAAAACATCAACCTGTTATTTTTTACAAAAAAGCGCTTTTAAGCCCGAAAACAAAGGGCTTGAGCACAAAAGCCAATATTGATGGTTAAAATAAAATATAATTGACTGTGATGATATAATTCATAAATTCAAAAAAATGACATAAAAAAAGGATGAAGAATTCATTTAAACCCTTCATCCTAACATTTTATCTGTGGGTTATATAACCCAAAAACTTAAAGCTCTTGTTGCGAACCAATCATTGCATTTTCAGCAGTGAGGAATAAAATTCCAGCAGGGATTGATGTGATTGCGACGATTGTAAATACTAAAGTTTGAATGTCCATTTTGATTTTCCTATTTATTTTTATATTTTGTTTAAAAAGCGTTCTGAATTAATATTCAGTACCCTGCGCATTTAACATTTTGTTCTCAACTGTCAGGAACAATGCTCCGGCTGGGATTGATGTGATTGCGACGATTGTAAATACTAAAGTTTGAATATCCATTTTATTTTTCCTATTAATTTTTGTTTTATATTTCGTTTTATTTGGTCTTTAATTTCGTTTTTAACATTGCTTGTTTTCTTAATTGTAAGATAAGTTTATAGGAATAATTTTTCAAGCATTCAGCGATGAAACTATCGATGAATGCGATGATTTTTATTGAATAAATTTATGAATTAAAAATACAAGATGAAAGCATCTCTTTTCACGTTTAAATTGGTTTGTCCAATGTTTTTATTAAAAAAATAAAAAAAAATTTTAAGTTAAAATATAGTTAACAATATTACTAAAATGTAACCCTTTTGTGATGGTTTAATTACAATATAAAAGAACAAGAAACGTATAAATAATAAGAAAATGTTCTAACCAATTTATCTCTCGGAACGGGAACGATCAATAATTAAATATACTCTTTATCGCTTTTGATTATTTTACCGGCCTCTATTGGCTCTTGGTTCTTTACCTCGAGCAAAAGTGCACCAAGATCTTTTTCTATTGAATCAAAAAGTTTGAAAAAATCCTCAACAACAAAATATGTCTTTTGAAAATCATCAACCATATAGCTTGTTGATAGGACACGTTTTAAATCAAAATATACTCTTTTTGGCGAAGCATTTGAAAGTGAGTATTCTGTTTCATCCTTTGACGATAACATACCCGCCCCAAAGGCCTGTAATGTACCATCACGATCAGAAAGTCCAAATTCGACGGTATACCAATAAAGCCTTGCGAGAATATCATCAGTTCCCTGATCAATCGCTTTTAACCCACATTGGCCATAACGCTCCATATAATTGGCATAATTTTGATTGACCAATAAAGGAACATGTCCAAAAAAGTCGTGAAAGATATCTGGCTCTACCAAATAATCCATCTCATGTTCTTCCCTAATCCAATCGGTAACTGGGAATTTCTTTTGCGATAATAATGTAAAAAATACATCATTCGGAATTAAGCCAGGCACAGCGACCAAAGACCATCCTGTTTGATTGAATAATTGTTGTGATGCTTTTGCCAAATCAGGAATTTTATCTTCGCAATCAAAACTTATAAGGCCTGCGTTAAATTCCTTTATTGCTGATGTTGCAACTATGGCTTTTTGTCGCTTGTAAAGTCTGCGCCATCTTTGTTGCATTTCTTCTGTATAGAAATCAAGATTTTGTGTGATTGTATAATCATCATTACATTTGCTGTAATCACCCCTTAGATCATGAGTGGTATTTGCATCAAATTTAGATTTGTCAAATTTAGATTGGTCCAATTCAGATTGGTCCGATACAGATTGATCCTGATCAGATTCGTTTGATGTTACATTATCTTGGCAAATTTCATTTTCATCATTCATAAAAACATCTACCTTAATAATTTAAAATGCCGCAATGTCGGTTTGGGATCTGCCCAAAATAAGTGCATGAATATCTGCCGTACCTTCATAAGTATTTACGGTCTCAAGATTCATAACATGACGCATGATCTGATATTCACCCATAATACCATTTCCGCCAAAGATATCCCTTGCCTGTCTACAAATATCCAATGACTTTTGACAATTATTACGTTTCAATAATGAAATAGCTTCCGGAAGATGCATTTTCTTATCTAATAATTGACCAAGACGGAAACAACCCAAAAGAGCAAGACTGATTTCAGTTTGCATATTTGCAAGCTTCATTTGAATAAGTTGCTTTGACGCAAGTGGCTTGCCAAAAATAATTCTTTGCAGTGAATAATCAAGCGCCGCACGCCAGCAATATTCAGCCGAACCAAGCGATCCCCATGAAATTCCATACCTTGCCTTGTTAAGGCAACTAAACGGTCCTGTGAGCCCCTTTACATTTGGTAAAATTGCATCCTTTGACACATGGCATTCATTTAATACAATCTGTCCCGTGATAGATGCACATAAAGATAACTTACCATCAAGTGACGGCGTCGAAAATCCTTCATTGTCGCGTTGAACAATAAATCCACGGATCACACCATCAAGCTTTGCCCATATAACCGCAACATCAGCGAGTGGTGAATTTGTAATCCACATTTTTTCACCATTAAGGACAAAGCCATCATCGGTTTCAACCGCAACCGTACGCATCGCACCGGGATCAGAACCACCATCGACTTCGGTCAACCCAAAACAGCCAATTGTGTTACCTGCAATCAAATCCGGTAAATATTTTTCTTTTTGCTCTTCGCTGCCAAATGTTTCAATTGGATATATTACCAATGATGATTGTACTGACATTGCCGAACGATATGCACTATCGACAGATTCGATTGCTTTCGCCGCAAGCCCATAAGAAATATGTGAAGCACCTGCACCACCATATTTTGGATCAGAGGTAATTCCAAGCAAGCCAACTTGACCCATTTCATTCATGATCTTTTTATCAAAATGATGATTTGCAAAATCATCAATAATACGTGGCATGAGATTTTTCTCGGCAAATTGCTTTGCGGTATTTTCGATTAATTTTTCATCTTCCGATAATAAATCATCAATTTTAAATGCGTCAAAAGGTTGAAAATCTGATTTAGGCATAATATTTTCTTCTCAATAATTATAAGCATAATTACTATCAAATTATCCCAACACGGCAATAGGTAATAATTATTATATCAAAAATACTTTAGTCACATAATTCAATGGCAAGTGCCGTAGCTTCACCGCCCCCAATACAAAGACTTGCGATTGCTTTTTTACCGCCCGTAATTCTTAGGGCATTAATTAATGTCACAACTATCCTTGTACCCGATGTACCAATTGGATGACCAAGTGCGATCGCACCACCAAAGACATTTACTTTTTCATGTGGTATTTTTAAATCATGCATTGCCGCCATTGGGACAACAGCAAATGCTTCGTTAATTTCGAAAAGATCAACATCATCAACCGACCAGCCACAATCATCCATAAGATCTTTGATTGATTTTATTGGCGCACGGGTAAACCATTCGGGTTCCATTGAATTTGTCTTATGTCCGACTATCTTCGCTAATGGTTTAATATTTGCTGATTTTGCAGTGTCTTCGCCCATTAATATAACTGCTGCTGCACCATCGGAAATCGCCGAAGAGGTCGCCGCGGTTACAGTTCCATCCTTTATAAAAGCCGGTCTTAATTGTGGTATTTTACCAAGATTTACAGTGCCAGGTTTCTCATCTTGTGTGATTTCAACTTCGGCTCTGCGTTCTTTTACTGTCATGGGTGCAATTTCATGTGAAAAATTACCATTATTTGTCGCTTCTACTGCTCTTTCAACTGATGCGACGGCAAAGGCATCTTGTTGTTCACGGGTGAACCCATAATGATCTGCGCATTTTTCGGCAAATATGCCCATTGCTTTGCCCTTATCATAAGCATCCTCGAGACCATCATAAGCAAGGTGATCAATAAAAGTCCCATGCCCATATTTAATTCCCGAGCGTCCTGTTAAAACCATATGTGGTGCCCTTGTCATTGATTCCATACCACCAGCGACAACACATTTATTTGTTCCTGCCTTTATGCTATCGACGCCAATCATGATTGTTTTCATTCCTGACCCACAAACTTTATTTACGGTTACACATCCGGTTTTCACATCAATGCCCGCACCCAATGATGCTTGCCGTGCTGGGGCTTGTCTCAGACCCGCAGGAAGAACACAGCCCATCAAAACTTCATCAATCATTGATTTATCGATATTCGCCTGATCACAGGCGGCACTTATTGCATGGGATCCAAGTTCTGTCGTACTGACATTACTATAGCAACCTGAAAAATTACCGATTGCTGTTCTTTTTGCTCCAACTATAAAAATCTGTGAAGACATGTTTAACCTCATTTATTATTTAGAATGTCATTTACCATTTGATCAGTGATTCGATGGGTTGGCATTTGTTTATTTCTTGATGCTTCTAAAATAGTAAAAGTTCTTTTTGATAATTGATTAATTAAATTTACTAAATCATCTTTACTATGATCTTCATTTACACCATTTGCAACTGTCATTACGCCACCAGCATTCACAACATAATCAGGGCAGTAAAGAATGTTCTTTTCATATAATGCCCTGTCAATTTTATCATGTGCAAGTTGATTATTTGCTCCACCACATACAATTGAAACTTTTAAATTACTGATATTTTCATCATGCAATGCTCCTCCCAATGCACATGGTGCAAAGACGTCTGCTTCTATTGAATCAATATCATTAATATGTGTTTTTGTTGCATTAAATTCTTTTACAGCATTTTGTACTTTTACATCATCTATGTCTGCGACAACCAATTGACCACCTGAATTATGCACCAAGCGGGCTAATTCATATCCAACATGACCAAGTCCAAGTACAAGTACTTTTTTCCCTTTGACCACAGAGTAATCATCGAAATTAACTTCATCCTTTTTTGCCTTTGGATTAGAATGATAATGAAGTGCACCAACCATTGAACGAAACACACCCAATGCCGTCCATGGTGACGGATCTGCCTTGTGCCCTGAAATCTTTGGTAACACAGCGTATTTAGTAAATCCCTGCATATATTCAAGATCACAAGCCTCGAGCCCCGAATCTTGTGCCGTAAGATAGTCACCACCAACTTTTTCAACCGCTTCTGCAAATGAAGCAAGAAGGTCTTTTGTCTTATCCTTTGCTGGATCACCAATGATTGTGGATTTTCCACCACCATAATGATGAATAGCCAAAGCATTCTTAAATGTCATACCCCGAGATAAATTATTCGCATCTATCAAAGCGGCATCTTTTGAACTGTAATTAAACATTCTACACCCACCCAAGGACGGACCCAACTTAGTTGAGTGAATTGATATAAATGCTTTGAGGTTTACAGTTTCGTTTTCTACAAAAACAACTCGTTCCCAATTAGGAAAAGACAATTCAGTTAATGAAAGCATCTTTTTCTCCTTTTATTCTTGGTAAATATATACTATATAAGTATAAGTTTATTTCACTAATTTTTAATGAATTTCATCGGTTTCAACACTATATTTACAAGGAAAAATAGATTTTATGACTAAAAATAATGTAATTTTAGATAATGTTGATAAACGAATATTAAATGAATTATATAAAAATGCTCGTATTACTTATTCCCAACTATCAGAGAAGGTTGGATTGTCACAAACCCCCCTTATTCGTCGTGTAAAGACACTTGAAAAAAATAAAATCATCAAAGGATATTCAGCCGATATTGATTATAACCTCATTGGGTATAATATTCGTGCAATATGTCATATTACCTTAAAGACAGAAGACCGTAATCAAATTAAAATATTTACTAAAATGCTTGATGAGCAACAACAAATAGAGCAATATTACCTTGTTACAGGTACACATACCTTTATCTTGTTCATAATGGTAAAAAACCTACAAGAATATGAAAGTTTTGTTTCAAACACTTTACTTGATTTCCCGGATATAAAACGTGTTGAAACCGCAATCATCCTAAAGGACAAAGAAAAAGAAAAAAACAACATTATATTAGACAAATAAATTAATGGATTAAAATGACTAAAAAATTACCGATTTTATATGGATATTGGCGATCAGGTGCGTCATATCGTGTTCGCATTGCCCTTGGCTTAAAGAATATAAAATATGAATATCGGGCAGTAAATCTATTAAATAATGAACAAAAATCAGATGATTATCTACAAAAAAACCCGATTGGACTTGTCCCTACATTACTGATCAATGATTTGCAATTAACCAACTCTATGGCAATTATTCAATATCTTGATGATATATTTCCAAAAGAACCTTTGCAATTTAGTGATCCCGGTGAAAATGCTCATCTTTGTGCATATTGCCAAGCAATTTTTGCCGATACGCAACCTTTGGGGAATTTTTCGGTTATCAATTATTTAAAAACTAATTTTTATGCAACTCAAGACCAAGCACTTGCATTCGCAAAAAATTGGATTGAACGTTGTTTTGACGGGCTTGAAGATATCACAGCATCAAAAGGCGGCCCCTTTGCCTTTGGTCCAAAGATTACAATGGCTGATATTTTCTTGGTGCCACAAATATACACAGCCCAAAGATATGATGTTGATCTTTCAAAATATCCACATTTAATGGATGCAGCGAAACATGCAAATGACTTACCAGAATTCAGAGCCGCACACCCAAATAAACAACCAGATGCAAAAAATTAATATGTCACAATTTGATAATTTAAAAGATCAGCTATCAAAATCATCATCAAAAAAATCGCATCAACCAATAATCTTGCCATTTAACAATATTTATCCAACCATTCATGATGATGCCTTTATCGCACCGAATGCGATAATAATTGGTGATGTACAAATCGGCGCAAATAGCTCTATTTGGTATGGATGCGTTCTTAGGGGTGATAGTAATAAAATTATTATTGGTAATAATTCAAATATCCAAGATGGAACAATCATTCACACAGATAGCGTTAAGATGGGCGGTATCAAAGTTGCCATTGGTGATAATGTCTTGGTTGGTCATAAATGTCTTATTCATGGTGGTCAATTAAATACAAATTCCATGATGGGCATGGGTTCAACAATTCTTGACCATGCGGTTATAAGTACAAACTCTATGCTTGGTGCCGGTAGTTTTCTTAGTTCACGTAAAGTGGTCAAGGAAAATGAATTATGGCTTGGATCACCTGCAAGGTTTTTTAAAAAATTAAATGAAACGGATATAGAGCGGATCAAATCCGGTTGTGATCATTATGTTGAAAATGCAAGAATACACCAAGACATAATAAAAGACTTTAATAATAATTTGGAATAAAATGACCAAGAAAACTTTAATAATTGCCACCGGGCGACCAAGTCAAAAGATCTTTGATCAATATGGTGGTTACGGTAAAATGCTTAAAAAGCAATTTTCAAAATTCCTTGATGATCATGAAATAGATATTTTTGATATAAAAGAACAATATGAAAATGACCCTGAATTTACTTGGCCAAAAGCAGATCTTTATATAATAAGCGGATCCCCACTCGCCGTATATAATCAACAAGAATGGCAAGAAAAATTAGAAAGCTTTATTGTCAATTGCCATGATGACCACACAGCATTAATTGGAATTTGTTATGGTCATCAAATCATCGCCAAGGCACTTGGCGGTGAAGTTACCAAATATCCAAATGGATGGGGTATTGGCAAACATACATATAATATTCTTGACCAAGAAAATATCAAAGAACTTACTGATATAAAAAATCTTACCTGTATTGTATCGCATGAAGATCAAGTAATGAAATTAGCCGAAAATAGCCATGCATTATATGGAAGTGATTTTTGTAAAAATGGGATGATCCTTTACGATAAGTCCAAGATAATCACCACACAATTTCATCCCGAATTCGAAGATGATTTTTCACTTACACTTTATAGTTCAAGAAAAGAAATAATTGGCGATGTAAAAGTTAATCAGGCGATAGACAGTTTAAAGAAAGATTGTGACCGCGATCAATTAAGTAAGATTCTTATACGATTTTCGCTTAATTAGCTTTATAAAAAGATGATTATAAATTAAATAAACCCATATATTATAAAATATTCATTCAGGGAGTTTATCTATGTCTCTAAAATTATTCATCGGTACAAAAGCATTTTCTACATGGTCATTGCGTCCTTGGCTTGTATTAAAAAAATCAGGTCTTCAATTTGACGAGAAATTAATTCTTTTGGATCTTCCTGATAGTAAATCAAAACTTGCAAAGCTTCCTTATTCTTTGGTTCCTGTTCTACAAGATGGCGATCTTGAGATTGCGGATTCAATTGCAATTTGTGAATATATAGCAGAGAAATCACAAGTAAATTTATGGCCAGAAGATCAAAAAGCCAGAGCAAAGGCAAGAATGATTACCGCCCAAATGCATTCAGGATTCAAAGGTATAAGATCAAATTGGCCAATGAATTTATTTTATAGCGACAAAAATCTTTTCATAACTGAACCAGTAAGAAAAGATCTAAAAGAAATAAATGACATATGGACTGACTGCATTGTGCAATTGCAACAAAATAATTCAAAAGGTCCGTTTCTTTTTGGTGAATTTTCAATTGCGGATGCTTTTTACGCTCCAATTTGTACAAGAATAAATACCTATGGCCCCGTTAATTTTCTTTCCGACCAGTCAAAAAAATATATTGAAACAATTTTATCAATGGCTGAGATGCAAGAATGGCATAAGGGCGCACAAGAAGAACAAAAACATTATCAACAATAAAACCAAAAGAGGATCATTTGAGTAACTTTATTTCACCAGAGAATATAAAAGAAAAAGCAAAATACGCTTTACATGCGCTTGAAAAAAATGGGGCTGAATTATCAGATGTAATTATCTCTGGCTCTTCGGGATATAATGTTTCAATACGAAACGGAGAAGTCGAAAATATCGAGAATAGTGAACAAATCGATATCGGACTAAGAGCTATTTGCGACACAGATAAAAAAACCAAACAGGGCGGAAGACAGGCATTTATTACTCTTTCTGATTTGACTAAATCATCGATTGATAAATCAGCCCAGCGCTGTGTAGAAATGGCAAAGCTCGCACCCATTGATCCATATTGCGGAATTGTTGAAAATCCGTCGTCTGATTACCCCCATATTCCAATGGCCAACGAAGAACGCCCTGATGATCTTTTATCAAAGGCAATTAATTGCGAAAAAAAAGCACTTTCACATGGCAAGATAACCAATAGCTACGGATCACAGGCAAGCTATGGGCAAAGCTTTTTTAGCCTTGTAACTTCACATGGATTCCAAGGACATTATAACAGCTCTTATCATGCACTTTCCGTTGCGGTAATTGCGGGTGAAAATGATCAGATGGAACGTGACTATTACTCTGATAGTAAAAACAGACAACAAGATCTGCGTGATAGCGAAGAAATAGGTGACATTGCAGCAAAAAGAGCAATTGAACGATTAGGAAGTAAATCAATCGCAAGTCAGAAAACTCAGATTGTTTTTGATGAAAGAATTTCCTCATCTCTGCTTAGTATATTAGTCGGAGCAATAAGAGGCGGCGCAATTGCCCGGGGTGTAAGTTTCCTAAAAGACAAGAAACAAGAACTGATCTTTAACAAGGATATTAATATCATCGATGATCCTCTTATACCTTATGGCGACGGATCATGTGCATTTGATGGTGAAGGTCTTTTATGCAAAAAAAGCCACATCATTGAAAATGGTGTTTTAAACGGTTTTATATGTAACCTTGCCAATGCAAATAAATTGGGCTTACAGCCAACCGGTCATGCTTCACGGTCAATTGGTTCACCCCCGTCCGAAAATATAAGTAACCTTACTTTGCCAAAGGGCAAAGTATCAAAGGATGGATTGCTAACTAATCTAAAAGATGGGATTTTAATAACCGAAACATTCAGCCCACAAGTAAACTCAAATAATGGTGATTATTCTGTTGGTTGTGCTGGATTTTTATTTTCAAATGGAGTAATACAGCATCCTGTTTCTGAGATAACCATTTCTGGGAATCTATTAGAAATGTACAAAAATATTATCGCTGCTGATGATTTATTCATTAGCGGTTCTATAAATGCACCTTCACTTGCGGTTGGTGAAATGTCAGTATCCGGCCAAAATGATTAATTTATGAATGGAAATAACATGGAAAAAAAGCAATTATTACATATGGTTATAGGTGGTGAATTAAATGATACGCACGAACCTAGTTTTGAGAATATAGACGAAATCGAAGTGGTTGGGTTTTTTCCTGACTATAAATCTGCGGAAAGTGCGTGGCGTGGCGCTTCGCAGTCAACGGTTGATAATGCAAGAAGAAGATATTTTGTTGTTCACCTACATCGCCTTCTTGATCCAGCAGCAAAATAGATATTCAAAGTGAGCAAAGAATTTTCTTCGGATAAAGATAAAACAAAAACTTTTCCAAAGCCAACTCTGCGTGATTTTTTTGAACTTTATCTGGGTGATCATGCTTTCCTTAGAATCTTTATAAAAAACTTGCATAAAATTGACGATCAAATGTGGCGATCCGTACAACCAGATGCGGGCGACATAAAAAAATATTCAAAGATGGGTATTAAAACCATAATAAATCTTAGGGGCGAAAGTAAAAAAGGTTTCTATAATATTGAAAAATATCATTGCCAAGAATATGGCATAGAAAATATTGATTTCAAATTAACCTCCCGTCAATTACCGACAAGAGAAAAGATCAATCAGCTTGCAGATCTTTATAAAAATATAAAATATCCTGCCCTTATTCATTGTAAATCCGGTGCCGACCGTGCTGGTATTGGTGCGTGTCTTTATCAAATATTACAAAATAAGACGCCTGTAAAAAAAGCCAGTAAACAATTATCGATTAAATATGGACATATTTCATCGGGTAAAACAGGTATACTTGATTATATGTTTGAACGTTATTTACTTGCTTATCCGTCTGAAGAAACAAGTTTTGTAGATTGGGTAAATAATGAATATGATCCACGAATATTCAAACTTGATTATCCAAAATCACCCTTATCTGATTTTATCACCGGCACATTATTAAGAAGAGAATAGTAAAAAAATTGATAGCAAATTATTTGGGGCTCTGGGCTCTGGGCTTGGGCTCTGGGATTTAATTATTAAATAAATCCTGTTTGGACACAAGCTCGGCATATGCACCAAATGAACCGATCAATTCGGTATGCGTCCCGGTCTCTATTATTTCGCCTTTTTCCATGACGATTATCTGATCGGCATTCATAACCGTTGATAGGCGGTGGGCAATAACAATCGTTGTTTTACCTTCTTTTAATCGTTCTATCGCATCAATAATCGCCCGCTCGGATGATGCATCAAGTGCTGAGGTAACCTCATCCAATAATAAAATAGGTGAATTCTTTAAAAAAGCCCGTGCAAGTGAAATTCTTTGCTTTTGGCCACCTGAAAGATTTGAACCATTTGGATCAATTATATTTTCAAACCCATCAGGTAATTGTTCAATAAATTCAAGACAATTTGCGTTTTTACATGCTTCTATTACTTGTTCTTTTGTTGCGTTTAAGTCACCAAAAAGAATATTCTCATAGACCGTGCCATAGAAAATAGTGGCATCTTGACCAACATAAGAAATCGCATTTCTCAAAATCGAAAGCTTATAATCACTTATACTATTTTCATTTATATATATTTTCCCCAAATTAATGTCATACATCCGAAGGATTAGTGATAATAATGTCGATTTCCCTGCACCCGAAGAACCAACAATTGCAATCATTTGTCGTGCAGGAACGACAAGATTCAAATCCTCGAATATTGCTTCTTCTTTATTATATGAGAAAGTTACATCTCTGAATTCGATCAATGGTGGGTTTTTAATTTGCAAATGTGTTGAATGTGACAATCGTTGAACTTGATCTTTGATTTTTGGATTTAATGAAATTATATTCATAACCCGTTGAAATGCGGCCAAGCCCTCTTGTAGAACTGAATTAAGCGTTCCAAGTGATCTTGCTGATTGTGATAATAAAAGGAATGTAAGTAAGAAACTTATAAATTGTGCGACGCTTAGTTCTTCGGAATAAATTCGGTCAATTGCGACAAATAATATAACAGAGATTGCAATGGAACCGAGCAAGAAAATGATTGGTTCGTTCAATGCTTTGTAATGGATCATGCGTGATGATAAAATATATCTTTGTTGGAAAAACCTTTTGGCTTTTTTCATTTGCATTTCTTCTAAATTATATGATGCAATCATCCGGCTTCCGTGAACGGACTGCACGACAAACGATGCAATATCTCCCATTTGATTTTGGACGCGCCTTGCTGATTTTCTTAGTGCCTTGGTTAAGAAATGAAATGGAACTGCTGCGATTAAATAAATACCAATAATAATAAAGAATAAAGTGGCATTAAAATACAACAACACAAATATAAGAACGAACAAAGTCAATACATCACGTTGAACCATTGTAAGCTTTACCAATGTTTCCCGAAGGACAACCATATCCGAGGTAAATCGCGATGTTAATTGTCCAACCCCAATTTTTTGTATTTGTTTTTCAT